>JASDQU010102895.1:90700-101015 GCA_032191745.1 Picea mariana | reverse complement strand
CCACTCTTCTCCTTCTCTCCAACTGGTAAGTTGCAGCTTGCCTCTTAAGAATGAACAAGTGTGTTGTGTGATAAAGTGAGGCGCTAGCCTCTCTATATATACAAGACTGGCACGTGTGAAGGGTCTTCACTGGCAGGGCCAACCTCTCACTCTAGGTGGGTAAAACCACATTTAATTTATTTCTGGGTCTCAATAATAAATGCTGGGGCCGACTTCTTATTCTTCCTATTACAATTGTCTGTTGACCAATCCACAAAAGGGGATTTGGTCCTAATACAATTCAGGACATGATTAATCCACAATGGGGATTAATCCTATGAATAAAATAACAATAAATATAAGAATACTCTTTGCAGTTACATTATTTCAACAACTCTCAGGTATGCAAATTTCTTTTATGATCATTTTTTTTATTGTACTAATTTTGGACATAAGGTTGCAGATTGCAGGGATTATAAAAATGTTCAAGAAAGAAATGCCTATGTGGCCCCATGTAACATTGAATGTTACAAATTTCATAACTATGGATACATAGCTAGTGATTGTAGAAGCATGATCGATACTTCCATGAAAGAGAACACTGATATTAGATATAAGAAAGTATGGATAAGAAAACATGAAGAACAAGTGAACAAAGACTAGGTCCCAGAGATCGCAAGATTGGCAATAAAATGAGATGAAGAAAATTCTACAGAGAAAAAGAAAGATATCATATATAGAAAGGTTTGGAAAATACTTGAAAGAAAAGAAGGACATGTAAATAAGGAACAAGTTCAAGAGATTGTACTTTCGGGCATTGTAGTGAAAGATGAATCCACAGACAGAAATAAAGAAATCAGAGCTCAAAGAGATGATGAATCTACCAATGAAGATGATGAATACACATCAGAGCAAGAATTGTTTTGAGCCATTTGGCTTAGAGACTCCCAGGTAACATGAATATTAGTCAGGGGGAGTCTATGCGATAGCTATGATAGATCAAACAACCATCCTTCGAGCAGCTTGTAGAGTTTGAGTAGACAGATCCAGAGTAGTCAATTAGCAGAAGTACAGTTTGATAGTTGTAGTAGTGAAGACTTCATGATAGTATAGTAATAAATAGGTCGACATTATGGACAGTTGTGCAGTAGAGTCTTGGAAAATATGGACAAAGATGGATTTGTAAGAACACTTAGCAGGTTTGGATAGATATATGACAATGGATGAGAGGATGGATTCATAGATTGGTTCAAAGAGTGGTTTAGAGACAAAGGAACATTATGGATGTTAATTACACAGGAAATGGCTTGAACAATGCTAATGGATTCCAAATTGACAGATATTTTTTGGACACATGCAGTGCATACATCAGTTCACATTCAAAATAGAGTAATGCTCAGAAAAACAATGACAAAACTCCCTACAAGAGTTAGAAATGAAGACCAACAAATGTGAAGCACTTCAGAATATTTGGAATCAAATGCTACATCAAAAGAGAATATGGCAGAATGGGAAAGTTTGAATCTCGTGTGGAAAAATGAGTACTTGTTGGTTACTCAAGTACAAGGAAAACATACAAGTGTTACAATCTGAGATTGAACAAAGTTGTGGAAAAAATTAATGTAACAATTGATGAAACATGTGGACGAGAATTAAAGGAAGAAGAAAATGAATCAATGGAACAACTTTATGAAGAAGAAGAAGAAGATGAAGAAGAAGTGGAAGGGGAAGATGAAGAAGATCAGGCATAAGTAGAAGATCAAGTTCAACAAGTTCCTCCAAAGACACCTAGCAAACGAGTACAAAAAAATCATCCTTCAAATCAGATTATCGGAAACAAGGATGCAGGAGTTGAGACTAGAAGAAGAATCCATTCACCAGAACAAATGCAGCTAGCACTATTATCTACGATTGAACCAAACAATTTTGAGGAGGCTAACAAGGATGAATTCTGGAATAAGGCCATGGATGGAGAATTGGATAAAATATAGAAGAATGACACTTGAGAATTAGTTCTAAGACCAAAGAATAATAATGTGATTGTCACAAAGTGGGTTTTCAGAAATAAATTGAATGAAGATGGACATGTTACAGGGAACAAAGCTAGATTGGTATGTAAATGATACACACAGATTGAAGGAATCGTCTATGAAGAGTCATTTGCCCCAGTTTCCTGAAGCAATTTGATTTTTCTTAGCTTATGCATGCTCCAAGAATGTTAAAGTGTATTAGATGGACGTGAAATCAAATTTTCTAAACGAAGAACTTGAAGAAGAAGTCTACATTGAAAAACCAGAAGGATTTCAGTTGTCAGAAAATGTAGATTATGTGTGCAAATTGAAGAAGGCCTTGTATGATCTAAAACAGGATCCTAGAGCATGGTACTCTAGAATGGATAAATATCTACAACAGGTAGGATTCATAAAATGAAGTGCAGACAACAACCTCTACATCAAGGTAACTCAAGATAGTATTTTATTAATTGAAGTTTATGATATTATTTTTGGAAGCAATGATGACAGGTTAAGGCATAAATTTGCAAAGGATATGCATAATGAATTTGAAATGTCATTACTTAGAGAACTATCCTTCTTTCTGGGTCTTCAGATACGTCAAAGCAACCAATGAATTTTTATTTCTCAAACTAAGTATATAAGAGAAATGCTAAAGAGGTTCGAAATGGAAGATTGCAAACCAATTACCATTCCTATGCAAACCAGTTGCAAGTTGAACAAAGATGATGATTCAAAGTCTACAGACCAGAGGAAATACAGGTCAATGATTGGTAGCTTACTATATGTGACAACATCCAGACCAGATGTAATGCAGGCAGTTGGAAAGGTGGCATGATTTCAAGCAACACGAAAGGAATCACATTTATTAGTAGTGAAGATGATTTTTAGATATCTCAAAGGAACAAAAGAGTTTGGATTATGGTATCCAAAAATAATGGATCTATCACTTATTTCCTACATAGATGTAGATTTGTCAGGTTGCATTGATGACCGAAGAAGCACCAATGGAGCATTGTTCTACTTGGGTGAGTGTTTAGTATCTTGGCTAAACACGAAACAATAATCAATATCTTTATCTACAACCGAAACAAAGTATATTTCATCAGCAGGATGTTGTACTCAGGTTTTATGGATGAAACAAACTTTAATAGATATACATGTTGAGTATGATGAGCCCATTCCATCTATTGTGATAATACAAGTGCCATCAATATCTCAAAGAACCTGGTGATGCACTCCAAGATGAAGCACATTCCAATAAAGTATCACTTTCTACGAGAATAGGTTGTAGAGAAGAACATCGGAGTTGAATATGTGGGCACAAAAGAACAAGTGGCAGACATCTTTACAAAACTGCTTCCAAGGGAAGCCTTTGAGTATCTTTGCCAGAGACTCAGAGTAATTTCTACTCCAAAATGAAGGCTTATCTTATATGTCTTAGATTTACACGAGGAAACACCATAAATAGGATATTTCAGGTTGGGAGATCAGTTTCAGGAAGAGTTCAGTTAGGGGGAGCAACCCCGGATGGAAAAACACCCTTTCCATTGATGACAAAGGGGGAGAGATTTATCAGATGAAAAGTTAAATGCTTGGAGAAAGAGCACATAGGCATGGTTCCAGGGGGGACGATGGTCACAGGGGGAGTATAAGTGATGAATTCAGTATTTCATCAGAGTGTTTCCATCAGTGCCAAAGGGGCATATTGTTGATTATTTGGGTTGGTTTTCATTGATGTCAACCCTTGAAGAAAGTCCGGTAGCACAAAGGTTTGGGTAATGGACCCAAGTTTATTTGATGTATAATGGTACGAGTTTTAATATATTTTAAGGTAATACTATTGTAGATCGATAGTACATGTCATGCCATTTCCGGTGGTATGTGGAACGTCACATAACTCCTCACGGTTAGAGAGTTATGGCCATGTGAAGTTGGAGAACCCTCATGAGTCATCTAAAAGCCCCAAAAGGTCAAAGTAGTCAAAGTGGTTGCAAAGAAGAAATTATTTAAATAAGACTATTCTAGATGGATAGTACATGTCATTCAATTTCCGGTAGTATGTGGAATGTCACATAACTCCTCATAGTTAGAGAGTTATGTCCATGTGAAGTTGGAGAACACTCATGAGTCATATAGAAGCCCCAAAAGGTCAAAGTAGTCAAAGTGGTTGCAAAGAAGAAATTATTTATATAATAAAGTGTAGTGATGAGTGTACTATAAGTCAAAGTGGATACAAAATAAATTATTTAAATAATAGATTTAATGGATAAATTACTAAGTGGACAAGTGGTTAGAAGTGGGTTAGACCTAAAATAAGGAAAGTGGTTTAAGATGGTTAGAAGGTAACCCCTTGAGAGGGTTACATAAAAGTATAAATAAGAGACAATGGTCTCTCATTTTAAAAACACTTGATCATATTGAATATCTACAATTGAGTGAGGTAACCAAAGGATATCTAATGTGAATTTCAGAGGGAAGGTGAAGTAAAGAAGGCCAAAATTCAAGGGAGGATAAATTCAAGGGAGGATATGTTATTTATAGGTTATCTCACCATTTTCGCAATAAATTGTTTTCTAGAATGATTCAGACTGAAAAATACAGAGGCCGTTGAGGAAGCATATCCAAGTAGTTGTGATAAAAATTTCAGCTTGTGGGTCGTTGTATTTTTGGAGTTAGACTCCATGGATAATATGGTTTGTGGCTAGTCTTGAAACTAGTCTAAAACATGTGTTTTGGGTAAAAAAGTTATAACGTCTTCATAACATATCCAAATTTAGTAAGACCAAATGTATTGGTTAGATTAAAATATTTAATATTTTGTGTACCATTTTTAGATCCATACAACAAATATTCCATGCGGGGCATGCTCTACAAGTTTGCTCTCTAGAATAAGCCATAATTCAACAAGGTATGCCATTTTTGCTATAACTCCTTTTGTGGGAGGTTCCAAGAAGTGAAACCTGGAGAATTTACAGAAAAGACACTGAAGAACATTGTGTACCATTTTTATACCTTTATTCATTATAGGTACATAGTTATGATTATTTCAAGTTAGGGTTGTTGATTAATCCAAAGCTAGTCATGTGAGACTAAAGTAAAACTTGATGAAAATGCTAGTCTATTGTTGTTAAAATTAAAGAAGGTTTGCAGGTATGTGATCATATAAAACACGTCTATTACAGAGTTACAAATCAAACTTTGTTGATGAAATTGATGAGTGGTTTTGGTTGAGGTACATGTTGGGTACATGGTTGAGACAGGTAGTTGATGAGTTGACACATACATGAGGTGTATAGTTGATGATGTTGGTACATTTTGATGAGTCATAGTTTATGTGTATTTGATGCATGACTGGTACATATTTGGTGCATGGTTGATGCACTCCTTGATGGTATAGGTTGAGGTACAAGTTGGTGCATGGTTGATGCACTTGTTTATGGTACAGGCTAATTACAGGTTGTTTGGTACATGTTGTTACAGGTTGTTTTGTGCAGGTTGATTGGTACATGTTTACAACAATATATATCACAATGTTAGTTTGAGATTGGTTCCATCATTCTACTTCTACGTCAGGGTGGTTGGACGGGGCAAGGGCAGGTGGTTGTAGCCACTCTTCGGTTGTAGCGAGAGAACATAGGGGGTTGTAGCCTCCTTCTGGTTGTAGCCAGAGAATTGGGGAGTTGGAGCTTCCTTTAGGTTGTAGTATGAGAAACTAGGGGGTTGGAGCCTCCTTTCAGTTGCAGTTGGAAAACAAAGGAAGTTGGTGCTTCCAGTGAATGTAATTATTAAAGACATATAAGAAAAAACATTTTGTGGTTTTCTCCCTCTTTGGGTTTCCACGTAAAAACACTTGTGTACTGTGTATGTGTATGATTGCTCATTTGTTCATTGTTTATTTACTCTGCAACTATTGGATGATAATGCTACATTGATATAACACTTGCATTTTATGGTTAAAAATGATTAAATTGATCTATTAGTGATTCACCCCCCATCTCAGTAATCCAACAAAATCTACCTCAAAACATACCTCAAACTCTGCAAACAAACTCTTGAAATTCGCCTTATTTCTGCCACAAAATATACCTCAGAACAGACCTAAAACACAATAAACATACCTTAAAAATTTTCATCAGATCATGCCTCGTATCTTTCTCTGAAACTTATCCTTGCTGCCTGATATAACTTGCTACCTTAGAGAATTCATTGTCTCAGATTTTCTGCCTCAGAGAATTCGCTGCTTCAAATTTTCCTTTTTACCTCAGGTCAGAGCGCACGGGTTTGTAGTGAGAACGAGGATCCTAGGCTCCTATTTATACTAGTTTTGGCGCCATCCTTTTATGTCCGAATTTTCCCAAAATAAAAGTTAATTTAATTTTGTTCTTTATTTTAGGTAGGGTTGACTTTACCTTTCAACATTTTCAATATTTATTTTAATATTTAATGCAAAATTGAGGCGACTTGTAGGAGCCTCATTCCATGCTTCCAGAGCAACTTCACATGGTTGTCTTTAAGAGAGCATATCTTCTCAACCATGAGGAACCACGTGGCGTTCCACCTACCATTGGAAATGACTTGACGAAGGATATCAATCTATGGAGGTTTTGCATGCATTTTCAATGTCCTTCATACTCTTTTTCTTTAATCAACTTCAGGGCTTCTTGACCACACCTTTGGGGCTTCGGGAATTGCTTCAAGGATTCCTCTAGGGTTGACATCAATGACAACCAAATTTTCCAAAAATATCCCCCTTTGACATTGGGGGAAACAATCATACTCCCCCTGTGATCATTGCTGCCCCTGTCGTCATGTTTCAGATCTTTCTCTCCCCCTTTGACATCAATGACAAAGGGTAACTCCCCCTGACATATTTTCTTTTGAAATTTTTTGATCTGAATTGAATCTGCCAAGAACAATTTTCTATCGGCGCATGACTCAAAGATGAACATCAAAGACATTGTTAAGGCTATGGACGATGAAGGAGATCGACTTGTTGACATGAAGGGCCCCATGTCATCATGATCATTGTCCAATTTTGTATATATGTATGTAAAGTCAGGAAGTATATCATTGCATGAAAAGGGATAAAGAGATGATCATAATACATTTCCCACGTGGGATAAAATACAAATAAATAAATAAATGGAGAGAGGAACTGGAGAGAAGTTGAAGGGTTGGGGACGTCTGACCTTCCAGTTATCCTCCTAGTCAACTCAACATTCTATATAATGTATCCCCATAATAAGAAAGGGGTTCTTTGGCTCTAAATGATGTAGAGAGGTTGTCCAGATGTCACTAAGGAGCATAGACATGTACCAAAGAGCCTGTAACTTGCCCATTACTGAATAAATAAGATCCTGACCGAAGCCAAAAGAATGCTTATTTTTCTGATTGGGTTTCCAGGGTAAAAATCTGATTCTATGTATGATGATTGTTATAGTTTATGTTTTCTTAGGAATGGTTAATGTATGCACTGTAATTTAATAGTTGTCTGTGTATATTTTAGAGACGAGAAATTCATATTGATATTGTATGGGCTTGTTTTATATTAATTTGGTTCTCTGTGGGTTAATACATTAGACTAACAACTCTTTAATTGTAGTAGTGCAATGCATTTAAAGGTTACAAATCGACGACCCTCCTTCAAGAGCCGTTGCTATTCATTTAGGGGTTTATAATTTTGTTTTCAGTCGTTGAGCTCATTCTCGATCTCGTTGGGTGTTTTTCCCTTTGACCATAAATTGTAGACATCATATATATCTAAGTTCGAGGTTGTTTGGGCATTCATTAGCTTCCCACGAACCATATCAATTCTTTTTCAAACTTGCCTGCTACCAAATTCACCGAAAACGTTTTCCTCCATCGTCGTATGAAAAAAACAAATCGACTTTTGACACATTCTTGATTGTCAACAAACATTAAAATCAACTCCCCTGCATTTTTATGCACCGTGGGTTACCCAAATTCGTTCCAAAACATTTTCTGACATTACTGGTGAGTAAATTCGCCCTCAAACATTCCTTCCAGCTACTAATCGCTAAAAATTCGACCTGCTTTCCCTTTTGTTCGAATTTCCTTCCCCATTCGATCGACATGCATCTCTTGGTTGACTTGACTTGGGTAAATCCGACTTGAATAGTTTCGACTTTAGTAAATCCAACTTAAGTAATTCCGACTTGAGAAATTTTGAATTGCTTCGACTCAACCTGACTTTCTTCGACTTAACTTGACTCATTATTTCTTCCCGAATCGACTTAACTCATTATTTATTTCCAAATTGACCTCGAACTGGATTGGTCGAGAATTTTTTTGACATCTAAACAACTAGAGTTATAATTAATTTTAACAGAGAATTCTGTGTTGGTGAGACATATAGGTTATAAGCCTCCCGTTTATGGATCATATGGTATAAGAGCATATTTTTGAATACATCTAGTGATACCTATATGGTAAGTACCCACAATGATTACAAAATAAAGGGACAATAATTGTTGTCAGGGATATAGCAAAGTAGAGTATCAAGAAAGTCAGGGGAACATTATGAAGAGGAAGAAGATCCCCTGGTCAACTTGGATTGATTTGAACTGATTTTGGCCATGTTGACATCAATGGTGTCACAACTATTGGCAACGAAGGGAAATGAAACACCATCAATGGATGATGGGCATGAAGGCCCCAAGAAGGAAGAAAATAAGCCAAAGATGGAATGTAAGACTGAGCCAGAAATGTGAGAGTGCAACTACAACAAGATACATGTACCTTTTCATGTAGAGGCTAAGGTGGACATAAAGCCTTATGCTGGAGAAGTGGATGCTATCAGGATGGACCAATGGCTACAATAGATGGAAGTGTACTTTAGCGTGCATGAAGTAACTGGAAAACAAAAGATTTCTTTTGCTTGATTGAAGCTTGAAGGCCATGCTTTGACATGGTGGTAGAGTGATATAGTAAGCAAAGCACTAGGAAATGAGCCACTAATGACTGATTGGGAAGTGTTTAAAACATGATCAAATCTCAGTTTTATCCAATAGGATATGAGGAACACTAGCAAATAGTATGACATTACTTTAGACAGAGACAATGAAAATCCGTGTAGGAGTTCACGACATAGTTCAGGAAGATAACAATTCAGATGAGAGTCTCTCTCAAAATTTTAGACATGTTGGTCAAGTATTTGGGGGCATTGTTGCCTCATATTTGTAGGCAATTGATGTTACTCAGATCAAAGACAATTGATGAGGCCAACATTCAAGAACAATAACTTGAGGGAGACAAGTAGAAGAAACAAACAAATCCTCACAATCAAGTAGAACGACATAAGAAACAAAGAAAGAGGAAAAACAAGAAGAAGTGGAATGAGAAGACGGTTGTGGCAGCAACACAAGAAGGACCACCTTCCATCCAACAATGTAAAGGATGTGATCGAAAGGGACACATTGATACAGATTTTATGAGTGGAACAAAATGAATACAGATTATTAATAGGTGCTTAACACAAAATAACTGAGATACAATAAAACTGGTTTTCTATTCAATAACGAAAGAAGTTGAAATTGTAAAATGCAGCGAAAACAAGCTTGCTGGAATGGTGGCGGCTTATCTCTGAGAAGAGATGTGACGACAGCACGCATTCGCAAGAAGAAAGTTACAATGAGGCTCTGAAGGAATTTTTACAATAATAAAGAATGCCAAAAACCCTAGACATCCAAAAACCTAACCCTAGGAGATAAAGCACCAAAAGTCATGTGGGCCCTGTTTGGGTAAGTTAGTACATGAACTTCCCGGGGTTGTAACTTTTGCATACGATCTCCGTTTTAGGTGTATGATAGCCTGTTGGAAAGGTATCGTCAAGGAGATTCATTTTGGGGGCTCAATCATGCCTTTATATTTTATTTAGGAGCTCGATCATGAAAAACCTTCATTTAGGCCCTCAAAATGGCCCCGAAAGTTAAAACTGCTAAAACTAGTAAATTGCCAAAATTGTTAGAAAACTGTTTTGAGCCAGTTGGAAAAGGTGGGTGGCCACTGATATCCATATGGATCAATCCTCCCTCCTTAGGAAGCAATTGTCTCCATTGCATTGAGGTCCCCCATCAGATGAGGAAATTTCTGTTGAATTTGGCCCCAGGTGAGCCACTTGCCTTGGTGCAGGAGCTACCCTTCTTTGATGACTCGATAAAGATGGATCCTTTGTTGTCGAGTTCCCTTCATCTGTCTGTCCACAATATGATCATTGGATGACTTTTTTATGCAGTCGGGGTTGATATCTGTTGGTGTCATTTGTTCTGCTACTTCTGATGTGTCCAATAATGGTGGGAAAT
>JASDQU010102895.1:27405-78395 GCA_032191745.1 Picea mariana | reverse complement strand
GTGCGCAAGGTATGGAAGATATTTGTGAAATCTGGCACTGCTTGGTCTCTTTCTTGCCGCAGTGTGGTCCATTTGGTATACAGGTCGTCATAACTTCCGACAGCGTAGTATTGTTCCTTAATAGCATCCTTGAAGGATTCCCTGGTGGTCGTGACCAAAAATAATGAGGTTTCCTCTTTTTCCTTTTACTCACAGAAAGTTTCCCACCAATCTTTGACATGGGGAATGGATTTGAGGAGTGCAAAAACAATATTTTCTCTATTCGAAAAGTTATGGAAAGAAAAATACCCTTCTAGTAGATTCAACCACTTTTCTACAACATCTGTGTCTATCTGACCTTCAAATATAGGAATATCGAAGTTTATTTGTACCTTGAAGGAGGGCGATGACTCTATTCGAAGAAGATGCATCTGCCGTTGGTAGCCGCCGAAGGATTTGCGCAAAAATATCCATCATCTCGTTCCTCTGTTGTGTGAGGGCTTCCTCAATCAACAATTTTAAAGGATCTCCTATCCCGTCATGTTTCTTTTCTCCTGCCATGGGAGGTCACTTGGGCATGCGAGAGCTTCTTTCCTCAAGAGAAATAAGCTCGAGACCCAACTCTTTGTACTCCGACCTCGTTGGGGACATGCATTAAGACGTCAAGGAGCAGACCGCTCTGATACCACTCATCCGGATTTTATGAGCAGAACAAAATGAATACAGATTATTGACAGGTGCTTAACACAAAATAAAAAAGATACAAAAAAACTAGTTTTCTATTCAATAACAAAATAAGCTGAAACTGTAAAATGCAGCGGAAACAAGCTTGCTGGAATGGTGGCGGCTTATCTCTGAGAAGAGATATGACAATAGCGTGCATTCACAAGAAGAAATTTACAATGAGGCTTCGAAGGCATTTTTACGATAAGTAAGAATGCCCAAAACCCTAGACATCCAAAAACCTAACCCTAGGAGATGAAGCACCAAAAGTCATGTGGGCCCCGTTTGGGTAAGTTAGTATATCAACTTCACGGGGTCGTAACTTTTTCATACAATCTCCGTTTTAGGTGTGTGATAGCCTGTTGGAAAGGTATCGTCGAAAAACCTTCATTTAGGCCCTCAAAATGGCCCCGAAAGTTAAAACTGCTAAAAATAGTAAATTTCCAAAATTGTCATAAAATTGTTTTGAGCCAGTTGGAAAAGGTGGGTGGCCACCGATATCCATCTGGATCACACATAGAGAAGAATTTTTGTAAATTTCACCCAGAGAAGCACCCCAAGTATTTTAAGAAAAAAGAAGAAGAAAACATTAATATCAGTGGATGCTGAGGAATGGGTGGAAAGCACATCAGACCTAGAAGGGAGATTAACTACACTAATCTTTAGAAAGAGGTGGCATTAGTTGGTTGCAATCACAAGAAGGAGAAGACAACGATTGAACTTTTCTGCATTAAAATCCACATGAAGCAAAGCAAGGTGGATTGTTTGTTCGATCCAGGTTCACAATCCAACTTGATATCTACACAATTGGTTGAGAATATTGGAACATAGACTCAAGATCATCCACATCCATACCCCTTGGGCTGGGTAATGCATGATGTGGAATTTAAAGTGAGCAAGCAATGCAAATTTAAGTTTTCCCTCAATCACAATTTTGCTGATGAAGTAGTTGCAGATGTGGTTCCTCTAGACATATGTGGAGTCATCTTGGAAAGTCCATATTTTTACCCGAGGGACACCATTTTCAAAAGGAGATAAAACCAATATAGGATATTCAAGGATGGAAAAACCTATGCCATAAATGCACACAAGGGTAAAACTAAGCTCTCTTTGATTAGTGCTCATCAGGAAAGAAGAATCATGGGCAGTACAAAGAAGTTTGTCTTGTTGTTCCTGAGAGAAGGAAACAATTTGGAGATGAAGGCATCCTTGGAAGGATATAATGGCGAGCAACATCAACAATTACAATAACTAATTGAATCCTACAAGGAAGTGTTTTAATGGCATCAGGGACTGCCACCCAAGAGAGGTTGAAAATGAGATTTAGCTGTTGCCAGAATCACCACTACCTAACATTGGGTTGTATAGGAAATCCATCATCGAAGGAGATGAAGTAAAGAAGCAACTGCAATAGATTTTGGATCAGGGAGTCACCAGACCCAGTACATCACCGTGTGGTTCACCCATCATTATGGTGTTGAAGAAAGATTGAAGCTGGAGAATTTGCATTGACTAACGTGACATTAATAAGATCACCATCAAGAATAGATATCCTTTTCCATGGATTGATGACCTTTTGGATCAACTGTAGCAAGATAAATTCTTCACTAAGTTGGACCTCAAATCAGGTTACCACCAAGTGAGGATCAAAGCTGAAGATGCGTGGAAGACAATGTTCAAGACAAGACAAGATTTGTATGAATGGTTAGTAATGCCTCTTGGATTATTCAATGCACCTGCAACGTTTATGAGACTCATGAATGATGTAATATGTACCTTCATTGACTCTTTTGTAATAGTATATCTAGATGACATACTAATCTTTAGAAAAACTTGGAAAGATCACCTCCCACATGTGACACAGGTATTAGAGACCTTGAAGAAGACTCGATTAATTGCCAACTTGTAGAAATGTGAGTTTGGGAAGACTTCCTTGATATATCTTGGAAACATGATTGGAGGAGGAGAGATGAGGGTAGATCCAAAGAATATTACAACGATCATGCAATGACCTATTCCCACCAATGTGACAAAGGTCAGGAGTTTCATGTGAGAAACTCAGTATTTGAGAAAGTTCATTGTCAACTTCTCCACAGTAGCAACACCATTGCATGCTATAATTTCCAAAGGAATGAACTTTTAGTGGGGTAATATAAAACAAGGATCATTTTAAGACTTGAAGAGGAAAATCAACGATGCTCCAGTGTTAGCCATGCCAAATTTGAAGCGACCGTTTGAGATGGAGACTGATGTTAGTGGATATGCATTAGGAGAAATACTCATGCAAGGAGGAAGGATTGTGTGCTACCATTTAGAGTTGTATCATGGAGTAGTGCTTGACTATTCCACATATGATAATGAGCTCTTTGCAATTGTACAACAATGAAGAAGTGGAAGAATTACCTCTTGGGGAAAGAGACTATCATACACACAGATCATCAACCTTTTAAGTATCTACAGAGTTAGAGCAAGATGCAACAAGTGAGACATTAGAAGTGGTTAGGTTTCTTGAAACAATTTCATTTGTTGATTAAGTAAAAGAAAGGAGTCACAAATAGACTAGTAGACATGCTCTCTCGACCACCACTGAAGAATATTGCAACAATTGAAATGATAATGTAACTTTAGCCTTTCACTCATGAATTTTTGAGTGAAGATTATGAGTGAGAGAAAGATTTCAGGGAAGTCTACAAGCAACTAAAATAAAGGATAGTTGTTGTCATGGAAGGAAATGAATACCACATCCAAGATGAGGTATTGTACAATATGGGAAAATTATGCATACCTCATGATAGAAGAGTGAAATTGATGAGAGAAGCACACACTTCTAGAGTTGCTGGAAATTTTGGCATGACAAAGACAATGGCGAATCTGCAACGATATGTGTATTGGCCAAATATGCAGGAGCATGTGGCAAAGTTTTTTAGAGGCTGTGTTTTTTGCAGCACTAGTAATCCAAGAAACAAAAAGCTTGGTTTGTACATGCCATTTCCAGTACCAAATAGGCCATGGGAGAGCATATTAATGAATTTTGTTGGAGGTTTACCCATGACTCGTAGAGGCCATGACTACTTGTTTGTTGTGGTGGACCTGTTATCCCCCACTTTTAGGGATAACTAAGGAGATTATGTATTGAGGCCCACAGGTCCTAGACGTGGAGTACCGAGAGCCATATCGACTTGAGCATAGCCTTGGAGGGCCCATCTTTTCTTCCTTTCAGCGCCTCCACTTTTTCAGCAACAACAACATCCATCACCTCGGCTTGGTCCTGTATAAGAGATGGTTCTTTCTCCATGAGGTAACGAGTCCGGTTATCATGGTGTGTGTCACTCTAATCTTCAAAACCTTTGAATATGTGAATCTAGTTATTTTTTTTTCACGGGTGCTTGGATCTTATACTTATCCACTTGACCATGTCTGGGGGGAATAATAGGATGCCCTAGTAAGCCTTTGCCCATAGGTTTTGAGTTGCCACTGGGGGATTTATGAAAATTCATTGTCTGCTCCTGTCATACTTACCACTTTCCATCTTACTTCCCTCTAATCTATCCCATTACATTGGTTCGGGCGTTGCGTTGGCCAATCATTTAAGGGTTGCACCTTGCCTTGTGGGAAGAAGGGGATAAAGGCCCAAAAGGTAAAAGAAGCTGGAAAAATATAAAAGCCTAAAAATAAAACCTTGAGATGCTTCACTTAGGGATCACCGAGAAATCAATAAAAAGATTCTTAGCAAGAAACAAGAGGGACCCATAAAATAATAAAACAAGACCTAGTCAGACAATAGGGGGTCTCATCACGAGCCAACCTATTAGGTTAATGGGCACCTAGCGGTATGACACTACTAGTAGCTGGTTACCACGCCAGGGTAGTGGTTGTTGGTGTCATAGCCAAGAGAAAGGGGGTCTCATCATGAACCAACCTTCTCATTTTCGTGAAAGTGCTTGTGGGTAACATTGCCACCACTGGTCACCACGCTAGAGCAGTGTCCCCTGATTAGCTTCTTGAAAAAAAAAGCAATAAAGAAATAAGAATAAAAGACATGAATGGGCTTGGAAACATTTGCATCCAGGACAGGTGCAGATCCCTTTATGCAAAGGCACCCACAGGTAAGCCTTGCATTTCCCTGCTATCACTACACCCCTTGTCAAGACATCCCTTATCCACCTCACCCATTAACATTACTTGGATTTGATCTCTTCCGAAAACATCCCTTTTCCAGTGGACACTAGCCCAATAAGACGCCTTGTCACTTCCTCCAAACTTTCCTTGCAGATTTTTATAATGTCTTTGAGAACTTGACTGGGTAAAAGGGGTTTTATGCACATGTTTGATAAAATTGAGGATTGGATGTGATTGGCATTGATATGATCCCTGTGACTTATGAGCCCATGGAGGGCATATCTATTGATGTGAAGGATCATACCCGATGGACAGGTACCATATTGGATAGGTACACGTGGGGAGATGATTAGTTCAGACCTCCATGGGGATGAAGAGCCCACTAGATGGATGTTGAGACCCTAGCAGGGGGAAAAGACACGACAAAGGGGCTTTCACTGGAGAAGAGGAGGACGTTCCACATAGGCACCCTGGCAGAGCCTTACCTAGGGGGTTGTGCCCTCTCCACTGGAACGTTGGCCTTGGAAGGCCCAGGACATCACCCAGGATGCCCATGATGTCATCCAACATCATGGACGTTTTTGGGAGGCAATTATGGCAGTATGGCACGTGTGGCAACTTGGAGAGGCCCAAGGAGGGCTAAAATTTTCCTCCAAGAGGCTAATGCTGCCCTAAAAAGGGATAATGTCACCCTAGAAAGGGCATGATGTCTTACTTTTTCTTGATTAGGGTTTAATTTGTGACATTTAATGTAAAAATAGTATTATTTGATATTTTGGCCTTGTCGGCCTTTTGGTGACCTAATTTTTAATAAGGTCATTGCTATTGTATAAATAAGGGAGAAAAACTCTCTTATTATCATCATATTTCACTCACACTTTGTGAGGTCTGAAATTTGCGCCCTACTTTAGGGTTTTTGGCGGAAAATTTATGCGCACTTGTTGAAGGAGTCTCTTTCTTGGCTATTTTGGAAATTTCTTGGTGGAAGGTTTACAACTAGGGGTTGGATACATGAAAGATTGGTGGATGTAAGTGAATTTCTGCAAAGCACTTCTTTATTGAATGGTTATGGTATTATTTAATTGCATTTTGTTGTTATAATTTGCTGGATTAAACCCTAGGGGACAAGCACATGTTGGTGTCCTTGTTTCATGTCCCTACTAAGATAAGCCAAGAGCCATTTTGATTTGTTGAAGTTAGATAAAGCCTTTCCATAGCAACACTCTACTTCTATTCTTCTAGCCTAGCCATTGTTTACCTTGTCTTTGAGCCAAGGAAGGAGAAAACGCACTAAGGCCTAGGGTTTCTACACCATAGTGAGCCATTTTCCATAGGGTTTGATTGATGAAGCCTTGCCTTAGCAACACTTCATCATTAAACTCTCTTGTCCTTGGCCATAGCATTTATCACTCAAGCTAGCCATTTTTATCTTGTTGATGAGCTAAAGGAGGAGAAATCACTAAGGCCTAGGGTTTCTATAACTTAGTGAGCCTTTCTCCCCTAGGGTTTCATTGTTGATGCCTTGCCTTAGAAACACCTCAACATTTAACCCTCTTGTCTCTGGCCATATCATTATCATTTCAGCCCTTCAACATTTGCAGCTATTTTGACTCCATTTTCCCTAATAACGCACTAATCTAAGACTTCTTGCATTGAGTACCTTGATCACACACATCCAAATGCTTTCAACAATCGTTAAATCCTTCTAACCCTAGCTTAAACTAATAATTACTAACCCTATTGATTCTGTCATCTATTTATGTTATAAACATATCCATGCAACATTTGTTGTGTCTTTAAAGCAATTGAGAGATTGGCTAAGGCGTTGCTTCTAGTATTATTACATTAATGATAGTTTGCCACTGCTCATTGTGAAGTTTCTTTAGCATTTATTGAGAAGCAAATATATTGTAATCATTGTTATTGTACATCACTGATTTATTTCATCAATATTGTTTATCAATTGCTTATATTAGAAAGTCCTTGATTATATGAAGTACTAACCAAGAAAGTGATCTTGCACATGTATAGTTTCCTTGTTGCTTTGTCTCGGGAAGGTACACTCTTGGTTATCATTTGTACTTCCAGTTATCTTTATCTTTATTGGCTGATTAGCTAGAATTTCTGATCGGTGGTGACTTGTGAGGGGGAAAATATTACTTATCCTTTTAAGACTTTGCCTTCTCAAAACCCCAGGTCACCGGGGATGTCTCCCCCGGGCCTTACCTCCCTAAACAAAAAGAGCTATCCCATTGAGGTGACAGTTGTGGGATAATATTAGTTGTGCCAGTTTGCCTTTCTTCCATCCATATTTTACCATAACTACAAACAATGCGATCACATTTTGGTGTCGTTGCCGGGGAACACCGAGTCAATTCTCCTTAAAAGATGACACTTTTTCGGTATGCCTTTCCTCAAAGAATCTTTATCTTACAAAGCTTACCTGGCGACTCTAGTAAGGGTGATTCCCTTATTTCTTTGATAATTTCAAGAAAATTATCTGGCGACTCCACTGATGACGAAGCCAACTGTGACTTCTCAATGGGATCTGTGAAACTGCAAGCCTTTAGACATGAGTAATATCCATGGATACCCTCGATAAATGCCCCCAAAGTACGAAAGGTGGATCCCTAGGTTCACTGGTAGTAATGAGGAAAGAGATGACCATCATATGGATGATTTGTTTTCTTATTTTCAACTCCATCCTGTCAGTGATGATGCCAAAGATGTAGTGATGAAAATTTTCTCCACCACTCTTCATGAGAATTCTAGAAAATGGTATGACAATCTCCTCGATGCTAGAATCACAACTATGGAACAATTGGAAGAAACCTTTCTCGAAAAATGGGGTATTCAGTTAGAAGAAATCTTAGTATTACAAAAAATACTCGAGGATGTAAAACAAACTGAGAATGAAACTCTCAGAGACTTCTAGGATAGGTTTGAGCACACACTATATCAGATTCCTAAAAGCCATCGTCCTGAAGACGAGTACATTGTCCATCTCTATACCCAGACACTTTTGGTGCATCTAGGTTTTCCCCTCAGTAAAAGGGGCCCAAGGACACTGCATGAAGCTCACAACATGGCTGCAAGAATTGATCAAAACATCTCTTTATTTGAGATAAGATACCTCTTTACCTCAGGTACTCTTAGTATGAAAATTTTGGTTTGCCTTGAGAACTTTATTGTTGATTTCCAAGAAGAAGGGGAATAAACCATGGATCAACATAGGACTGCTGAAGACACGGTTGAGGAGATGGAACCTAAGAAAAATGATGAAGTATCAACCTGTGCTCCTCCATCTGATGAAGCCATCCATGAGCCTTTTCCCCCTGCATAAAAAAAAGACGATGAGGTTAGTTGCTTTCCTTTTCAGGATTCCGATGACACCTTGTTCCATGATTCAAAAAGTGAAGGAGAAATGGAATCCTCAAATGAAGTAGATATTCCTTACTAAACAATTTAAGACGAAGGGGAAATTCACAAGGATGAAACAATGATGCATGTTGAAAACACCCAAGTCCTTGAAGCTCTTGCACAAGAAGAAACAATAAGTTACCCTCCTCCCCAAGAGTTTGATGATGCTGTACTTTATGATGGGGGAGATAAGGAGGAGATAAATGAGTCCTTGAATGCTTCAAATCCTACATGTTATGATACATACAGTGACATGGTTGATAACATTGATGAGTTCCTACATGTTGGGAGACGTAGGTGGGATGTAGTTGGTTATGATATGGATCCTATTTATGACATTGAGAGTCATTTCCAAGTGTTTCCTTTACAATTATCACAATAGGTTACTCTTGACCAGTGGCAACACGAAGATGATATTACCAACACTTTCCAAACACCCAAGGTTGACCTAGTCCCGTATTTCCCTGATACTTTTCAATCATGCCTTGGGGTTTTTGATGAATACTCCTTTGAGAACTTGGATTTATTCCATGAAGAAAATTGTAAACCACTGTTGTGCTCATGTCTTGATAGGAGTAAGGATATTGTTTTCTTGAAGAAGGATCCTTGTGACAACTTTCCCCATCCACCTCCGATTTATTTCCTTTGTTGTATGTCTTTGATATTCAGTTTCCTCTGGGACAAACCCTATAGTCCAAGGGTTGGTTGAATGATACAAGTTTAAGTCTGTCATCTCAGTTTTTCATCTTTCCCTTGAGATTTTTCCAGTAGTCTACTAGATCCTTGTCAATCCCTTCCCAGGTTTCAGATTATGAAAATGTCCTAGGTAGCCAGCTTGTAGACCTTTTGAGTTAGTTTTATGAACCTTTGACTTTTCAAGATCCCTTCCTGAAGTGGATTGAGCCTTTTCCTCATAGATTGAATTGGCATGATTTTATCCCTCCCACCTGCCTCCATGAGTTAGACTTTATGATTTCCAACGATACTATACATTCTCCAACTCATGTTATTTTTTTTCTTAACTTATCACTTTTTTGGTTTATGATGAAGCACAAAGGCATGTATTGTGGGACATTGCTGGATTGGTTTCACTAGTCATTTGACTACACCTAACATCTAGCCAGCAGGTAAGTACAAGTAAGTAGGCATTTGCATTCATTGTATATACCATCTGCATTTCATGTTAGAGTAGTTTTCTTTCACATTTGTATATATGCTTTATTTCATTTTTATATATGTGAGTTGGGGGTGATATCACCACCCCAAAATAATACTGATAGTTTCTATTGAGACCGAGCAAGTTACAAGTTATGCCAGAGATGCTAAGGTTCTCATGCGCTCTACAGTGAGCACATTTCCCCGAGTTGGAGCCAAATGTTATCCCCCACTTTTATGGATAACTAAGGAGATTATGTCTTGAGGCCCACAGGTCCTAGACATGAAGTATCGAGAGCCAAATCGACTTGAGCATGGCCCTGGAGGGCCCATCTTTTCTTCCTTTCAGCACCTCCACTATGTCAGAAACAACAACATCCATCACCTCGGCTTGGTCCTATATCAGATATGTTTCTTTATCCATAAGGTAATGAGTTTGGGTATCATGGTATGTGTCACTCTAATCCTCAAAACCTTTGAATATGTGCATCTATTTATTTTTGTTTCTAACAGGTGCTTGGATCTTAAACTTATCCACTTGACAATGTCTGGGGGGAATAACAAGATGCCTAGTAATATTATGCCCATAGGTTTTGAGTTTCCACTGGGGGGATTTATGAAATGTCATCGTCCGCTCCCGTCATACTTACCACTTTCCATCTTACTTCCCGCTCATCTATCCCATTACATTGGTCCAGTCATTGGGTTGGCCAATCATTTAAGGGTTGCACCTTGCCTTGTGGGAAGAAGGGGATAACGACCCATAAGGTAAAAGAAGATGGAAAAAGATAAAATCCTAAAAATAAAACCTCAAGATGCTTCGCCTAGGGATTCCCAAGAAAACAGTAAAACGCTTCTCAACAAGAAACAAGAGGGACCCATAAAATAATAAAACAAGACCTAGTGAGAGGATAGGGGGTCTCATCAAAAGCCAACTTATTAGGTCCATGGGAAACTAGAGGTATGACACTACTAGAAGTTGGTTACCACGCCAGGGTAGTGGCTCTTGGTGGCATAGCCAAGAGAAAGGGGGTCTCATCATGATCCAACCTTCTCATTTTCGTGAAAGTGCTTGTGGGTAACATTTCCACCACTGGTCACCACGCCAGGGCAGTGTCTCCTGATTAGATTCTTGAAAAAAAAAAGAAATAAAGAAATAAGAATAAAAGGCATGAATGGGTTTGGAAACATTTGCATCCAGGATAGGTGCAACTCACCTTCTACAAAGGCACCCACATGTAAGACTTTCATTTCCCTACTATCATTGCACCCCTTGTTCGGACATCCCTTATCCACATCACCCATTAACATTACTTGGATTTGATCTCTTCCAGAAACATCCCTTTTCCAATGGACACTAGCCCAATAAGATGCCCTATCACTTCCTCCAAACCCGCCTTGCAGATTTGTATAATGTCTTTGAGAACTTGACTGGGTAAAAGGGGTTTTATGCACATGTTTGATAAAATTGATGATTGGATGTGATTGAAATTGCTATGATCACTATGAGTTATGAGCCCATGGAGGGTGTATCTGTTGATGTGCATGATCATACCCGAGGGACATGTACCATATTGGACAGGTACACATGGGGAGATGATTAGTTCATACCTCCATGGGGTTGAAGATCCCACCAGATGGATGCTGAGACCCCAACAGGGGGTAGAGATAGGACAAAGGGGCTTGCACCAGAGAAGAGGAGGACGTTCCATAGAGGCACCTTGGTAGAGCCTTACCTAGGGGGGTTGTGCCCTCTCCACTGGAACATTGGCCTTGGAAGGCCCATGACGTCACCTAGGATGCCCATGATGTCATCCAACGTTGTGGACGTTTTTGGGAGGAAGTTATGGGAGTATGGCATGTGTGAGAACTTGGAGAGGCCCAAGGAGGGCTAACGTTTTTCTCCAAGAGGCTAATGCTTCCCTAAAAAGGGATAACGTCACCCTAGAAAGGGCATGACATTTTACTTTTGCTTGATTAGGGTTTAATTTGTGACATTTAATGTAAAAAAAGTATTATTTGGTATTTTGGCCTTGTCGACCTTTTGGTGACCTAAATTTTCAAAAGTTCATTGCTATTGTATAAATAAGGGAGAAAAACTCTCTTATTATCATCATATTTCACTCACACTTAGTGAGGTCTGAAATTTGTGCCCTACTTTAGGGTTTTTGGCTGAAAATTGATGCACACTTGTTGAAGGAGTCTCTTTCTTGGCTATTTTGGAAATTTCTTGGTGGAAGGTTTACAACTAGGGTTTGGCTACATGAAATCTTGGTGGATGTAACTGAATTTATGCAAAACAATTCTTTATTGAATGGTTATGGTATTATTTACTTGCATTTTGTTGTTATAATTTGATGGATTAAACTCTAGGGGACAAGCACATGTTGGTGTCCTTGTTTGATGTCCCTACTGAGATAAGACAAGAGCCATTTTGATTTGTTGAAGTTAGATAGAGTCTTTCCATAGCAACACTCTACTTCTATTCTTCTAGTCTAGCCATTTTTTACCTTGTCTTTGAGCCAAGGAAGGAGAAAACGCACTAAGGCCTAGGGTTTCTACATCTTAGTGATCCATTTTCCTTAGGGTTTGATTGATGAAGCCTTGCCTTAGAAACACTTCATCATTAAACTCTCTTGTCCTTGGCCATATCATTTATTACTCAAGCTAGCCATTTTTATGTTGTTGATGAGCTAAAGGAGGAGAAATCACTAAGGCCTAGGGTTTCTACACCTTAGTGAGCCTTTCTCCCCTAAGGTTTCATTGTTGAGGCCTTGCCTTAACAACACCTCAACATTTAACCCTCTTGTCTCTAGCCATATCATTATCATTTCAGCCCTTCAACATTTGCAGCTATTTTGACTCCATTTGCCCTAATAACACAATGATCTAAGACTTCTTGCATTGAGTACCTTGATCACACACATCCAAATACTTTCAACAATCGTTAAATCCTTCTAACTGTAGCTTAGACTAACAATTACTAGCCCTATTGCTGCCATCATCTATTTATGTTATAAAAATATCCATGCAACATTTATTGTGTCTTTAAAGAAATTGAAATTTTGGCTAAGGCGTTGCTTCTAGTATTATTGCATTAATGATAGTTTTCCATTGCTCATTGTGAAGTTTCTTTAGCAGTTATTGAGAAGCAAATATATTGTAATGATTGTTATTGTACATCACTGTTTTGTTTCATCAATATTGTTTCTCAATTTCTTATATCATAAAGTCCTTGATTATATGAAGTACTAACCAAGCAAGTGATATTGCACATGTATAGTTTCCTTGTTGCTTTGTCTCGGGAAAGTACATTCTTGGTTATCATTTTTACTTATGGTTATCTTTATCTTTATTGGATGATTATCCAGACTTTTTGATAGGTGGTGAGTTGTGAGGGGGAAAATATTACTTAGCCTTTTAAGCCTTTGCCTTCTCAAAACCACAGGTCACTAGGGATGTCTCCCCTGGGCCTTACCTCCCTAAACAGAAAAAGCTATCCCATTGAGGTGACAATGGTGGGATAATCTCAGTTGCGCTAGTTTTCCTTTCTTCCATACATCTTTTACCATAACTACAAACTGTGTGATAACATGACCATTTCAACAAAATGTGCGTGCTCATTCCTTGTAAGAAGACAATCTCAGGATGAGAATCAATTGAACTATTCTTCAACCATGTCTGGGTACATTTCAGATTTCCAACCTCCATCATATCTGATAGGGATAACAGGTTCTTGGACATATTTTGGACAATGCTTTGGGAGAGAATGGATACCAAGTTGAAGTACCTCATTGCCTTTCATCCTTAGACTGATGGAAAAACTAAGGTTGTAAACAGGACCCTGGTGCAACTGTTGAGAAGATACAACAATAAACATCCAAAGGCTTGGGACACGAAGATAGTCTATATTCAACACTCTTACAATAGAGCACTTCATTCTTCCACCAATAAGTCTCCTTTTGAGAATTGTTTTGGTTATTTACGTTCTTAACCATTTGACATCGTTTATGGACAATAGAGGGAAGAATCAAAATTACAAGGAGAAGAACAGAAGGCAAACACATTTGTGGACAAGATCAGGCAAATACACATAAGGGTTTAGGAGAAGCTCGAGAAGAGCTAAACGTTTTACAAAGCCAGGCATGATCAACACATGAAGGATCATAAGTTATGTGTTGGAGACAAGGTGTCACTCTACCCCAGTAAGGAACGATTGCAAGGAGCAACGAAGAAAATCAAGCCCCTTATATATGGACCATTTGAGATCATTGAGAAAGTGAATGAGAATGCCTTCAGACTAAAACTTCCACCTTATATGCAGATCAATTCAGTGGTGGACACAAAATATTTGAAGTTGTTTGAACCCTCCATGCTGGATGAGGAGGAAGAACATCAAGTTCTTCCCACCGTGGAAGAATTTTCACCTCACGATCTTGAGGAGTTGAAGGAAGACACAATTCTGTAGTACAAGGAGTGGACGAATCACAAAGGACAACAAGAAATATGGTAGATTGGTCTGAAGGGATAGACTGCAAGGAAAACAAAGTTGTATGAGAGGAGCCAGATTGCAAGAAAGTTCCCTCATCGATCCTTGGAATCTTTTGGGGACTGTTTCCGCCTTCTACACACTTGGGAGATGTGGAAGAAATATTCAATCCACTTAGTGTGTCCTTGGAGGCAAGTGAGAGTTAAGGTGCTGTCACCTAATCCTCAACTCCTCCGTCTAGGCCAACTCCTAGCGAAGCCAAAGGGGGTAGTCCATAATAAAATAATCTAATGCTTAAATTGAAATCTAAGAGACTAGTATTCTAGGATTTTATTGCATTAACCAATATATAAAACAAATTTATTCTAAAACATACATAGATCCATTAATCACCACAAGATACATAAATATACTTGCATAAAAGGATACTTGAGATAACAATAGATGTAAATAAATTAACAATTGCTTCAAAGTAAATGACTGAAAGTAAAGTGCTTGAAGCAAATGGATTTGTAAATGTAGAATTGAGACGAGCGCCTTAAGAGTATCGTGGGAAATGTAGATTACATACTATATTAGATTTACTGATGGTAGGTTAATGAGATAAATTTTATTGCAATAAAATAAAGTGTTTGACTAAACTAGATTTGGCCTCTCGAGAGATTATCCCTTTAGCTCAAAGATTTGCTGAGAACTTGCTAAAACCCAATGGTTCCACCAACAAGACCACTAGAGGTGCCAGATGTCCAACACCGAGGGGACCAAGCCTGTGGCATTCAGTGAAACTTCGCACACTCCCCCTAGGCGGTTCTTAAAGCCAAGCAATAAGTCTCTTTTGGGATTTCTCTATTAATATATCACCACTGACCAACCCAACATGTATGAAACTTACTCCCAGAATATTGAGGCAAGATCACAACTGGAAGGGTTAGGAACCACACTGGGAGTTGAGGGGAAATTTTTATTATAAACTAGAAATAAAATTAAAAAAAATAATAATTTGAGTAACCAAAAATAAACAAATTATGAATTAACTTAATTAATTAATGTAGAATTAGGGTTCTTCCCAGCCGACATTTAAAATATCCTCTCTTCATTTAGCATTTATATGAAGCATCTCTCTTAAATCATAACCCAGGCTTCTTGTCTTGAAGATGGATCTTGATATGGATCCAAAACGTCGACAATCCATCAACAAAACTGTGGTTTTTCCGAACTTGACTGAAAACCCTCACCACATAAATCTCATTGGAAAGAAATAAAATTGCTGAAAGTAAATGTTTTCAAATTACTAGTCTTCATTGACCAACCTCTTTTGAGGAGCTGAGGAGACGGTTTATTGCCAACTTTGAAATTGCATGAAATAAAATCTAATCTAGCAATTAGTGTTCTACTTTGCAAAAAGGGAAAACTAATCTAGCAATTAACGTATTACTTTCCAACTTGAAATCTAATCTATGTGTTTGTTGTTGTAAACTTAAAAGCAAATAAAGAATACAAATTGATAACTTGCTCCAAGACCACAACACCAACCCCCTAGGGGGAAACACAAATTGAGGCCTCCCTTGGCTCACTTATTTTATTAAACCGGTTACAATTGTATCTTGAAGAGACTTTTGATATCTTTAAAATAGAGATAAAAATCCCTATAAATGGATAAAAAATGAAAACTACACTTTTACAACAATTTTCAAAGATATAGGGCAGCTTTGGGGGTCTTGGAAGCTTTAAATCTTCAATTTTTTGGACATCGTATCTACTTGTTTTTGCACAGACTTGCACAAAACAACAAACAAACCAATAAAAAATATGCCCCAAAACACTTTAAATGTGTCTTGTGATTTTAGTATCAAATCCCCAAAACACTTTAAAGGTGTCTTGAGATGTTAGTAGTAAAGCCCCAAAATTTTCCTAAGTAAATTTATTGAAAAAATGCAAAAAAGAAACAAGGAATCAAGCTAGAAAGATTGCTTCCATGGGATCTTTTGGTGTTGTTTTAAGCCAAAAAAATACAAGCACTAAATTTCCCAATATTTAAATGAAGTAATTTAGAAAAGAAACTACTTTTACCCTTTAAGAATTTAGAAGCAAAACTTGATAAAACTATCTTTTTCTATTCTAGATCTTATGCTTTCAAATGAAACCTTTAGATGAAAAAAAAATAGATCTAGATTTTCCTATATATGAAAAATTGAAATTATATTTCTTTAGACTTTAAATTAGATTGAATTGGTTTGAATATAATAATTTAAAGTAACCAAGAAGTAATAATGAAATTTGAGAAAGAGAGAAGGATCTTCAAAGAATTGGAATTTTGGGCAAGATGGAGTCCCTTTGATGGATCAAAGAGGGTCTTTTGTCTTTCTTGAAAGCTTGAAGAAGAAAACAGTGCAACAAATCCTATTCTCCTCTTCAAGTAGTAAGATCTTGCAAACTTAGATACTTCTTGCTAAGAAAATATTAGTATAATAGTGTTCTTGCATAAGAAAATTTAGTAAAGCATACACATTAACCGAAATGAATATGCAACATAAACATTCACATACAATAAAAAACAAAACTATAAAGCAATGTAGCTCTTCTAGTTTTACCCTTCTTGGAGACAACTCCACTTGAAGACCATGTTATCCTTTATCCTAAGGATAACTAAGGATATTATGTCTCGAGGCCTACAGGTCCTAGACATGGAGTACCGAGAGCCATGCGACATGAGCTTGGCCCCAGAGGGCCCATGTTTTTTTCAGTACATCCCATCTATCAACAACAACAACATCCATCCCACCAGCCTGGTCTTCAAGTAGCAGTGGGTATTTCTCCATGAGGTTATGCATTTGGGTATCATGGTATGTGTCACTCTGATTTTTGAAGCATTTGAATGTGTTGCACTGAACTCTCCTTTATTTCATAACATTTGCTTGGAAATTATGCTCTTTAATTTGTTCATACATGGGGGGTAAAAGAATGGCCTAGTAAGTTGGTTCCCTTTAGGATGATTTGCCATTGGGTGGGTCTATGAAAGGTCATCGTCCATTCCTTCCATACTTACCAATTTTCATCATCATTGCTCTCATCTTTGCCTACCTTGGTTTGGGCATTGGGTTTTCCACACTAGGAAGGGTTGTACCTTACCTTGTGGGAAGAAGGGGCTAAAGGCCCAAAGGGTAAAATTGGATGGCAAGAGTTAAAATCCAAAATAAAACATTTGAGATTCTTCGCCCAGGGATTCCCGAGAAATAAATAAAAGGCTTCTCAGTAAGAAAAGAGGACCCGTAAGATAAAATAAAACTCAAGTTATAGTTGGTGGATGGGAGGTCTCATCATGAGCTAGCCTATTAGGTCCATGGGCATGTAGTGTTATGTCACTAACATCTATCTGGTCACCAAACAATGGTAGTGGCTCTTAGTGGCATATCCAAGAGAAAGGGGGTCTCATCACGAGCCAACCTACTCATTTCCCTGAAGTGCTTGTGGGTAATGCTGTCACCACTGGTCACCACGCCAGGACAATGTCCCCCAGCTATTCACTTGAAAAAAAAAAGGAATAATACAAAGAATAAAATACATTTAATCAGCTAGGAAACAATGACATCCATAAGAAGGTGCAACTCTCCCTCTACAGAAGCACACACAGGAAATACCTATATTTCCTTGTTATCACTGCACCCTTTGCCCAAACATTCCTCATGCACCATTTCACACACTTACATGACCTACATTGGTCTTCACCCGATAAACACTCCAAACATGAGGAGGATTATCCCAATAGGATAGCCTGTGACCCTCTCCAAACCCGACTTGTTAAACTGCATAATGTCTTTGAACATTTGTCTGGGTAAAGGGGGGTTTGATGCACATGTTTGGGTAATTTGATTATTGGATGTGATTGAAATTTATATGATCCCTGTGATGTATGAGCCCATGGAGGGCATACTTTTTTTTTCTCTAGGACCATGCCTGGTGGACAGGTACATATGGGAAGATGATTAGTTCGGACCTCCATGAGGCTGAAAGCCCAACATATGGATGTTGTGACCCCAACCAAGGGTAGAGAGACACCAGAGAATGGCACCAGGAAGGAAGAAGGATGTTTTACCTGATACACTCTGATAGGACTAGACCCAAGGGGTATTGCCCTTCCACCACGACATTGGCCCTTGGAGGCCCGTGATGTCATTGTGTTGATCTTTGACGTCATCCAGATAGGGTTTGGCATTTATGATGATAGTTTTATGCTAGCTGGCACGTCTGGCATCATTTGAGGACTCTTGAGGCATAAAGTTTTGTATTTGAGGTCTAACGTTCCATGTTGTGGGTCTAACATCACCCTATAAGGGCATGACATCATCCCTAGAAGGGTTTTTAATTATTGATTTTATGTAAAAACTGGATTTTTGATGTAATTTGGCCATGTCGGCCTTTTATGAACTAAAAAATAATTAGAGGTCATTGATATTGTATAAATAAGAGATAAACTCTCATATTTTATCATGATTCTTTCATCACTCAAGTAGAGGTTTGCAATTTGGCCTGCCTTAAGTGTTATTGGCTGAAACTAGTGGTGCACACTTCTTGAAGGAGACAATTTTTGGTGCATTTTGGCTATTTTCTTGTGGAGGATCTTCAACTAGGGTGATTTGATAGATTATTCTTGGTGAAGTAAGTGGAATTTCTACATTTATTTATTGTGAATGAATGTTATGGTTATTTTTTATTTGTTTCATGTCTAAGATTATGAAATTGTTAGCTTGAAACCCTAGGGGAATGACATGTGTTATCATCTTTTTCCCTATAATGTTCCATGTGTTAAAATCTCTTGAAAGAAACCTAATTTGAAGTGGATACTAGAGCCCTACCATTGTATCACTCTAGTAACCCTACTTCCATTGCCAATTGCATAATTTATTACATTTTGTTCAAGGAAAGAGAAAATCGCTAGGGCCTAACCTTTGTTACTTTCTAGCAATTTTCTCTTGGAAATTGTTTTTTGAGGCCTTGGGATACCAACAATTCTTTTATCCTCTCCACCCTGAAACATACCATTATCATTTCTACATTTCATTTAAGAATTTTTTTCTACCATTAGTGACTCCATTTACCCTAGAAAGGCATTAGACTACCTCTTACAAGTGGTGATTGAGCAAACAAACACTTATACTCTTTTCCTTGAACTCTTTACTAACTTTTTCTAACCCTAAATTAGAATAATTGCTAATCTAAAGTGATGTTGTATCAAAACATTTCTACATCCATCTAAACATACATTAATTTGGCACATTTACCTACATAACTCATTGGTGCAGACCCCCGACCCTCGGGCCAAGATCCATGCAGGATTGTTCTAAATCTACCCTGAGTCTGATTGAATCTTCGATTCCCCCATAGGGAATACCTCACACACCCAACAGTGTATCCACAGGTCCTTATAAGTTAGGCCTACGTGACCAAACACCAGGCGCTAACTCTCCAAATGACCAACAAATGTGATTGGGCCCTTTGTCTGTTTCAGAGTTTTGAATTTCGTGATTTCGCGAATCCCGAGGTTGAGCTTCCGCCCCTTCGACTTATGAAACATGAAACATCAAAAAGGGTTGACTTCTTCAATGCACTGAAACCACACGCCTCTTCTCGCCACTTATTTTGGCTTTTCGGGACTTGATCAAACAACCCCTACTATTCCTCTTCCCTGATAATTCCCTGAAATCCGAAATTCTCCCTTTGACGAGATCGACGATCTTTCAAGATTTTCGCCGAAGCTCGACCACCTCTTTCAACTTCTATCACACATATTCTCTGACTAGTTCTTGGGACCCACCTTTTGGCTTTCCACACTTCATGATTTTGGGAGTTGCGGGACCAAGCAACTCTGCCTCTTGACTCCTGAAACCTTGAAACCCGATTGGGGCCCAACGCTAATTTCCCACGACCTTTTTGGGAATTTTCTCCTTTCGCTCTTCGGGATTTCATGACTTGTGAAAATCCAAAGTGGAAAGGTTCCTTTCCTTCCAAATCTTCGAGCTTTGCAATTCTGAAGTCTCACCTCCCGCGTGATCGATGACTGGGGTTTTCCTCGATCTGATAAATCTGGATCTTTCGGATTTTCACGAACTGGGAGTTTGAAACTCTCGATTCCACAAAGTCGCTACCTCCTGTACCTCCCGACACTCGAAGTGTCGAAATCCTGAAATTCCACACCAAAGTCCTATCATGATCCACAACTTTGGGATTTTCACTCCACTATGCCCCGACTCCTTGTCGTCAGGACCCCCGAAATGCCGAACTCCCAATTTCCAAAGCGTAAAAAATTCCACTGTTCATCTTCACCCACGATAATCCATTTTGCGATTCGGGAATGTGAGTGACCAGAGGTTTTGGCCTGCACTTCGAACCTACAAACCCTGAAATACCGAAATGATCTTAATGGCTCAACAATCATGACCAACGATCCACGTTGAGTCTTGAAATCAAAGTGATGGGTTCGTCCAACCCTTATCCACCTTGCAACTCCTTTGGATCCTATGGTCCTCGCGACTTCGCGAGTTCTCCACGGAGAATTCCGACCATTTGATTCGCTCCTTAATGACTTCTGCGAAATGAACCAGTATTCTTCTGTTGGAACTTAACTTCTGCGAGGTGACTTCGGCCCCCATCTCCTTTTGAATACTTCAAAGGTGCTAAACCTCCTGAGATTTTTACTTGCAAACTCGAGTCTCAAAAGGACTCCTGCATGCACTCCTTGCAGTAATCTTCCAAATAATTCATGGTTATTTGATCCTTCGACTCTGTGCAGTCTTTGCAACAACAATACTTCAACCTTTCCCTTAGTTAATAACTTCTAAGGCTTCGACTAGCCTACGTACACCTTGTACGGCTTTTGTGCTTCACCTGCACTTCTGCTGGAATGAGAACAATGATATCCCTCCTGAGATTTCTAAGATATAATTCAAAACCCTTGTCAATGCACACCTTGCGGACGTTTCACTGCACTCCTTGCAGGAACTTCTCTCAGGAAGAGAAACAATTGAAACTCATTCTTATCTTTCTCTCTCATACTTCATACATACAACATGAAATCATACACACACAACATAACATCATAACAAATGCATAACAGAGAGAATAAAACAACTGTAAGCATACCATTCAACAAATGTAAATAATAAGCATCATAACACCATGAAATCTGATTCAAAGCTTCATATATTAATTCAAGCTCCTGTACACGGGTTCTTCTCTATAACTCTCTGTCGTGCAAGAATCAGATCACCAACTTCAAACTGTTCTCACTTGTGTTGATTTGCTATGCGCTTGTATTCTTGACTTGAACTCTACAGTCACTCCTTAACTCGACTGTGAAGCTCCTTCATTGCTTCTGCAAAGTCCTCTGCACTAGCACTCCTGAATTCATTTTGTTTCGAATCTTTCAATTTAGAAACTCCCCTTCGCTGCATTCCATATACAATCTGGAATGGACTCTGCCTTGTGATTCTGTTGAGTGAATCATTGTAAGCGAATTCCACCTGTGGCAGAATGTGATCCCACTGACTGTGGTGTTCAGTCACTAAGCTTCTCAGCAAATTTCCCAAGCTTCTGTTCACGACTTTTGTCTGCCCATCCATCTAATGATGATACGCTGAGCTAAATTACAAACTTGTCTCGAGATTATTCCATAAAGTCCTCCAGAAATGTCCTACCAACTTGGTATCTCGATTAGAAACAATACTCTTTGGAAAGCCGTGAAGTCTTATGACTTCTTTGAAAAACAAGTTCGCAATATGTGTTGCGTCGCTGGTTTTCTGGCATGGTATGAAATGTGCCATTTTTGAAAATTTTTCTAGCACCACAAATATTGAATCATATCCTCTTTGTGTCCTTGGTAGTCCTAATATAAAATCCATGCTCACTGCATCCCATGACCTTTCAGGTATGGGTAATGGCTGGTATAACCCTGTGTTCTACCTTTTCCCTTTTGTGTGTTGACAAATTCTGCATCTTTCCATGAATTTCTTAACATCTGTCCTCATCCCTGGCCAAAAATATGAGCCATTCAACTTTGAGAATGTCTTTTCATGACCGAAGTGTCCGACCAATCCTCCACTGTGTTTTTCTTTCAACAGTTTCTCTCTCATGGAGCATTTTGGAATACATAGCTGATTTCCTCTGAATAATAATCCATCTTGGATAATATACTCGATCCATTGGTTTTTATCCCTGAGAATTGGATTCTCAGATGCCTCATACACTCCCTTAAAATCTGGATCATCTCTGTACATTTCTTTGAGGTTATCAAAACCCAAAGTCTTGACTTTGAATTTCTGCATAAGTAAACGTTTCATGCTCAAAGCATCAACAACTTTGTTAGTAGTTCCAAAAATATGCGTAGTCACAAAAGTAAAATTTTGCATATATTCAACCTATTTAGCATGTTTTTGGTTCAACTTCCCCTGTTGAGTCACGAATTGTAAAGCATGATTATCGCTGTACAAAACAAACACTTTAGGAACCAAATAATGTCTCCATTTCTTCAGCGCTTGTATGACCGCATAGAATTCTTTATCATATGTGGAGTACTTAACCTTCACTTCATTTAGTTTTTCAATGAAGTATGCGATCATCATATTGTCTTGGCTCAAGACCGCTCCAATTGCAAATCCACTCGCATCACATCTGACCTGAAATGTCTTGCTGAAATTCGGCAAAACCAGAATTAGTTGCTCAGTAATCTTCTTCTTCAGCAGATTGAAACTCTTCTCTGCTTCCTCTGTCTAGTGAAATTTTTTATGTCTTTTCTTCACTGTATCCATCATTGGTGCACTAATCCCACTGAAATTTTGGATGAATTTCCTGTAGAAACTAGCTAAACCATGGAAGCTTCGAACTTCAAAGACACTCTTCGACGATGGACAATTATTAGTCGCATTTACCTTTTCCAGATCCATTTTCAGTTCATTTGCAGAGATAACAAAACCCAAATAAATGACTTCTGTCCTCATAAATGACGATTTATTCATATTAATAAGCAATTTCTCTTGCTGTAATCTCCTCATTACGACATCTAAATGCTTTAAGTGCTCTGCTTCTGTCTTGCTGAAAATTAATATATCGTCAAGATATACAATGATGAATTTCCCTATGAAATCCTTCAGGACTTCGTTCATCAATCTCATGAAAGTACTGGGCGCATTTGTTAATCCAAATGGCATGAAAAGCCATTCATACAACCCCTCATTCATTTTGAATGCTGTCTTCCATTCATCACCTTCTCTCATTCGAATCTGATGATACTCGCTTTTCAAATCAATCTTTGAAAAAAACTTTGCTCCACTCAAGCAATCCATCAAATAGTCCATCCTTGGCAATGGAAATCTATATCTGATGGTAATCTTATTGATTTCCCTTGAGTCTGTACACATCCTCCAGCCTCCATCTTTCTTTGGGCTGAGCACTATCGGAACATCGCATGGACTCAAGCTTTCTCTAACCAATCCTTTGTCCATTAAGTCTTGGACCTATCTCTTAACTTTTTCATTCTCCCGCGGCGTCAACCTGTACGTGGATTTGTTTGGTAAACTGGCTCCAGGTATAAGATTGATGTGATGGCTTATACTCCTGATAGGTGGCAACAAACAAGGTAGTTCGTCCACTACTATATCAGCAAACTCTTCCAGCAACTTCTGGATTTTCTCTGGTAAATCATCCATTCTTGTGCTGGTTAAAACAATTCTGGGCTTCCTGACCACAATAAATTGTGTGTCTTTCTTCTTCTTAACCTCATTAAGAAGTTCCTTCCCACTCATGAGAAGTACAATGTTTCTCACCTCTGGTTTCATTTCTTTATCCTTAATCGACAACAACATGTGAGTCCTACCATTTTTCTCCAGGGTGTATGCGTTTTTTCTCCCATCATGAATCACATTCCTGTCGTATTGCCATGGTCTACCCAACAATAGATGACAAACATCCATGGGAATGACATCACATAGTATTTCATCCTTATATCCTCCTATTTTAAATTCAACTAAACACTGTTTAGTGACATTTACCTGATGTCCTTTTTGTAGCCACGAAACTCTGTATGGGCTTGGATGTACAACAGTCTCCAGCTCCAGCTTTTCTACCATCTCCGTAGATACGAGATTGTTTGTGCTACCACTGTCCACTATGAATTTGCATGGTCATCATGCTCATCTCATCTTGAATGTCATATCACAAACCATGCATGTACCTGGCAACTTTTTCATCATCGCTTTCCCGATGACCTGCTCTGATGTTTATCCTGTAGAATTCTTCAGTGTATTCTTTCACTGACACCAGCTTCTGTCTCAAATTCTGCATTCTCCAAAACAGAGTGATTTGATAATCCTTGGGTATAAATTTGGCTTTCATCTTTGCAACCATTCTATCCCAGCTCTTGATTTTCGGTTTGCCTTTGCAGTGTCTGTCAGCCTGCACTTCATCCCACCATAGTGTTGCATGCCTTTAAGTTTTGTAATGACATTTTTAACCTTCTTGTCTTCCTCGACATCCTCATAGTCGAAGTATTTATCCAGAGCTCTAATCCAGTCTAGAAGCTCTTCAACATCCAGGTTTCCCTCATACACTAGAATGTCCATTTTTGCTCTGGCACCTATCCTCGCAACAACCCTGAATAGGCATTCATCAGTAGAGTCTTCGGCCACAACTTCTTCTCCTTCAGCTTCAGCTTCACTCTCAGCTTTGCAGATATCTCTAGAGTCAACTGTGCACCTCTGTGATGTCTCCATGGCATCAATCCTGGCACATAATTCACGCATTTTCCTTTCCATTGCTGGATCAGGTAATTGCCTGTCTCTTCTCCTTGGTGGCATGGCTGTAAAATTTCTCTTTTCTCTGCTACAGAAAGGAAAGAACTTTTTCTATGCTCTGATACCACAAATGGTGTAGACCCCCGACCATTAGGCCAATATCCATGCAAGATCGTTCTAAATCTGCCCTGAGTCTGATTAACTCTTCGATTCCCCCACAGGGAATACCTCACACACCCAATGATGTATCCACAGGTCCTTATAAGTTAGGCCTGCGTGACCAAACACCAGGTGCTAACTCTCCAAATGACCAACAAATGTGATCGGGCCCTTTGTCCATTTCAGAGTTTTGTATTTCGTGATTTCACGAATCCTGAGGTCGAGCCTTCGCCCCTTTGACTTCTGAAACCCGAAACGTCAACAAGGGTTGACTTCTTCAATGCGCCAAAACCACACACCTCTTGTTACTTCTTATTTCGGATTTTCAGGACTTGAGCGAACAACCCCTACTATTCCTCTTCCCTGATAATTCCCCGAAATCCGAAATTCTCCCTTTGACGAGATCGATGGTCTTTTGGTATTTTCGCCGAAGCTCGAGCACCTGTTTTTGGCTTCTATTGCACGTATTCTCTAACTGGTGCTTGGGACCCACCTTTCGGCTTTCCACAATTCACGATTTCAAGAGTTGTGGGACCAAGCAACTTTGCCTCTTGACTCCCAGAACCCTGAAACCCGATTGGGGCCCAAAGCTAATTTCCCACGACCTTTTCGGGAATTTTCTCCTTTCACTCTTCAAGATTTCACGACTTGCAAAAATCCAAAGTGGAAAGGTTCCTTGCCTTCCGAAGCTCCGACCTTCGCAATTCTGAAGTCTCGCCTCCCGCGTGATCGATGACTGGGGTCTTCCTCAATCCAATAACTCTGGATCTTTTGGCTTTTCACGAACTGGGAGTTTGAAACTCTCGATTCCACAAAGTCGCTACCTCCTCTGCCTCCCAACACCCGAAGTGCCGAAATCCTAAAATTCCACACCAAAGTCCTGTCGCGATCTGCGACTTCGGGATTTTCACTCCACTATGCCCCGACTCCTTGTTGTCATGACCCCCAAAATGACGAACTCTAAATTTTCGAAGCCCTGAAAATTCCACTGTTCTTCTTCACCCACGATAATCCATTTCGCGATTTGGGAATGTGAGTGACTAGAGGTTTTGGCCTGCACTTCGAACCTACAAACCCCAAAATACTGAAATTATCTTAATGGCTCAACAGTCACGACCAACGGTCCACGTTGAGTCTTGAAATCAAAGTGATGGGTTCGTTGAACCCTTATCCACCTTGCAACTCCTCTGGATCCTACGGTCCTCGTGACTTCATAAGTTCTCCACAGAGAATTCCGACCGTTTGTTTCGCTCCTTAATGACTTCTGCGAAATGAACCAGTATTCTTCTGCTGGAACTTAACTTCTGCGAGGTGACTTCGGCCCTCGTCTCCCTTTGAATACTTCAAAGGTGCTAAACCTCTTGAGATTTTTACTTGCAAACTCGAGTCTCAAAAGGACTCCTGCACACACTCCTTGCGACAATCTTCCAATTAACTCCTGGTTATTTGATCCTTTGACTCTGTGCACTCTCTGCAACAACAGTCCTTCAACCTTTCCCTTAGTTAATAAATTCTAAGGCTCCGACTAGCCTACGCACACCTTGCACGACTTCTGTGCTTCACCTGCACTTCTGCTGGAATGAGAAAAACAATATCCCTCCTAAGATTTCTGAGATATAACTCAGAACCCTTGTCAATGCACACCTCGCGGACATTTCAATGCATTCCTTGCAGGAACTTCTCTCAGGAAGAGAAACAATTGAAACTCATTCTTCTCTTTCTCTCTCAGACTTCATACATACAACATGAAATCATACACACACAACATAGCATCATAAAAAATGCATAACAGAGAGAATAAAACAACTGTAAGCATACCATTCAACAAATGTAAACAATAAGCATCATAACACCATGAAATCTGATTCAAAGCTTCATATATTAATTCAAGCTCCTGTACATGGGTTCTTCTCTATAGCTCTCTGCTACAACTCTCTTCTTCTGTTCTATGCTAATGTGTTAATGATCTAATGATACAAGGGCGATGGTGTCTATATCCATTTTACCTCCTACACTTCTAAAACTGTCTAATATATGAATTTAAATCTACCTACTTTCATTAAACATAACTTAATGTCTATTACATATTATAGATGAGAGAAAATCACTCAAGATCTATTTACAACATGTAAGTACACTTCCTTTAACTACTACATTAATATCTGCTCATTAATTTTCAAAAACATTTCAAAATGTGCAAAATGTGTGCTGCGCGTTTCCAACTGTCTTCTGCCTTTATGCTCGCTTGGTTGGTTGCGTACGATGCTCCCGCATCACTCACACTAGAACCAATCAAAATTCAATTGTGATAATTGCTAGTGAATGTACTAGGTAAGTGCTAGTTTGTGTATGATTTTCTTGCACTTTTGACCATTTAAACTTGCTGTTGTTACAAAAGATAGCTACAACCATCTAACTGCAGCAAAATCTATGCAAAAGTGACATTAAAAGCTAGCCTGTCATTTTCGATTTTGCTTGTGACAATTTACTATCAATTTGCCTAGTTAAAGTCACTTTTTATTGTCTTTTTCAAGCAATTTCAAGGCTTGAATATTGTGGCTGTTATAAGATATTAATTGGTGTTATAAATTGATGCATTTCTGCAAATTCATAATCAACTAGCTTATTTTACAAAGGTTTATTGTCTTATGAAGTACTAACAATCATTTGGTACCTGGAAAGTGCCTCGTTTGCCTTGTTGTCTTGTTCTGGGCAGGTACACAATATTATTCATTTGCTTCATCCTTAAGACATAAAATAAACCTTTTATTAGAGTGATCTATGAGAGGGGAAGGGTTTCCTTGTGACTATTTTCCTTAGCCTTCTCAAAACCCCCAGGTCACTGATGACGTCTCCCCTGAGGTAGCTTAAACATAACCCTAAATAGAAAGGGATATTCTATTAAGGTGCTAGTGATAGGTTATTCCCAGTTACGCCAATTCTGTACCCACTTGCCTTTGGATTTTAGGGCAAGTACAAATTGTGCGATAACAGGCCACAATCCAATAATTTGAGCAAAAGAACAACACAAGTTACCTAAAAAATAAGCACACCATTTGAAAAGAAGATACACACATGAATCTTGATCACCAAATAGCCTCCAGAGAATTTTATTCCAAAATATAAATGGTAGTACGATTATTTACAAGTGCAATCCTTCACTAGATCCAAGTAGTTTTCAAATGAGAGGATGCTTGAATATATAACACAAGAGGAAGATGCCAAAGGGAGGAGGGCACACACTTGGAGAGGGAGGGTGCACCACTTGGTAACTCCACCAATGACAATTGTGGAGAGTGGGCTTCCACCTCTCACAAAACTCCATCTTATGACAAGTGTATCCACAAAGGGAGAGGGGAAGGCACCACCTCTCAAGAGGTAGGCACACTTCCTCTTGAGGGTGCCACCTACCCAAGAGAGGGGCACACCTCTTCTTGTGTTTAGCTCAAAACTTGTTAACACATCAACCAATGACAGCTAACAAACACCCATATGCCTTTTATTGCTGCCACATAGCCTTTTAGGCTTTATTTATGTCAAAACATGTTTCCGACATGTTTCCCAAAAAATAGTGCTTGCTGATTTTTTCTGATTTTGTATGTCTTTTTTGGGTTTTGTGAGTAAAAATGACTTTTTAGTGATTAAAATCACTAATTTCACTCACCAAAGTGGGCATTTAGGTAATGTGGGTGCTCTAGGTCCAAAAATGAGCACCCCCAAGGCATAGGAAGTCTCCTAGTACCACTTTTTTAATACAACTTTATTTTTTAATTAAAAATTCCCGTTTTGCAAGAAATTTTTAATTAACTAAAAAAAATTAAAAAAGTCTAAGGCAGAGTTAACACATTTACATAAAACTTTAGGAGGATGTTTAACATGGTAATATACATTATAAACTAGGCTTAGATCCATGCTAAGACCTAACCATGATTATACACTCCAGCTTTGGAGAAATTGAGTGAAATAACTTGGAAATTATAAATTGCTTTTAGACAACAAAATATAATTAACAAGTAAAAAAAACACTCCAGAGTAACAAATCATGCCTAATTCTAAGGTGGCTAATACATTTTACAAAGTTCATCATGCAACATCTCTTATTACAATTCCTTGGAGGGTATGGAAAATGTGAAAAAAGGTTGGTCTTATTGACTGGCTGAACTTCTGAACTCTGAATTTTGAACATGGAATTGTTCAATATTTGGCAGCTCGCTAGAAGTCCATCCTAGTGAAAATTGGTGGATAATATTGGATCCATATGGGGACATGTGCTTGATCTTTTTATTTGAAGGAGAGCATACAAGAATCCAGAATCACACGACCTACATGATTGACACCTCATTAGTAACATGTCGATATAAAATCCAATAATAAACATAAGCTGCATAAATAATATACATGTATATATACAAAATAGAAAATAAACTATGTACATAAAATGAAAAAGTAAAGTACAAAGGATAAGGGTTTAGCGAATATGATACAAAATATGCCCCCATGGACATCAAATGACTTCATTGAAAAATAGATTGAGGAGTTGACCATTTACTAAAAGTGGCAACCTCTCCCCATCCAATCTACTTAGGACAAAAGAGTTCTTTCCAACTACATCTTGGATAATGCATGGCCTTGCCCATAGACTGTCAAACTTGCCATAAATTCTTGGCTTCTCTTTTCGTTTGTCCCATAGGAGGACTGTATCACCTGCCCATAAATTTCTTTGTCTTGAGGACTTATCAAAGGTTTTATTTATCTTTTCTTGATTTTTTATACTTTGATCTAAGGCTTTCCTTCTATTTTCATCAAGCTCAATTATTTGATCAATTCTATTTTGATGAAAGTCTTCATCCAAACCATATTTCTGAACAAAATGATACACTGGAAGCTTCAAATGAACTGACAAATTGACATGAAGACCATAAACCAACTCAAAGGGACCATTTCCTGTAAAAATTTTCTTTGTAATCCTGTCAGCCCAAAGTACAAACTTGATCTTATTATTCCATGACCTCTTGTTATCCCCAACAATTTTCTTGAGAATTGTCATTAAGTTTTTATTGCTAGACTCAACAAGACCATTGCCTTGGGGATAGTAATTTGAAGAGTGGGATAATATAATTCCATACTTGAAACAAAACGAGGATAATTGTGTTGAACTAAAGGCCTTGGCATTATCAATAGTTATCTTTGTTGGCACATCGAACCTAGTGATAATATTTTCCTCAATAAAATCCATGACCACTTTGTCGGTTGCTGACTTCGTGGGTATAGCTTCTACCCACTTTGTGAAATAATCAGTTGCTGGGATTATCCAAGTATAGCCATTACTTGAATTATCTTTAAACTGACAATTGAAATCAAGCCACCACTACTGAAAAGGCGATTCCACCACTACTGGATGTAATGGTAAGGATGCTAGCTTCTACTGCCTAGTAAACAATTGACACTGTTGACAACCCCGAACCATTTTGTGCACATCTAAAAATATAGTTGGCCAGTAGTAATCTGATTTGAGGATCTTGTGGGCAATGGTTTTGGTTGAAAAATGCCCACCACAAAATACTGAATGGAAATCAACCAAGAGTATTTTGGACTCAAGCTCATTAACACATTTAAGTATCACCCCTTTGGGGTTCCTCCACCCCAATCCATCCTGTATGATACAATACTTAGCCTATTTCAATATCAATTCTCTTATTTTGTGACCGATTAGATGACTTGGGCATGTGAGATTAGAAAGGAATAAAATGATATCAACATACCACTCATTTTTTTCTAACTTCCGAAGTTCTAGAGATAAAGTTGGCATAGATTGACTATTTTGACAAACTATGTCCAAATGTCGTTCATTTCCTTCAGTTAGCATTTGAGATAATCCTTGAACTTTGATTAAATTAGTGGGTTGTATCTCTAAATCATACTCTTGTATCTTGGAAACACATTTTCCCCTGACCCCCAAGCAATCTTGTTGTCCAAGGATGTCTTTTACTACCGGGTGAGGTACATACCCCACAACTCTTGAATATCCTATGTAACTCGAAAATGCTTAAGGGACTTGACCAAAGCATATGCTTGATTTTCCATGGTTGTGTAATTAAGCTCTGAGTTTTGCAATGATTTTCTCATGAAAGCAATGGGTTTCTCTTGACCCTCTTAATTATTTTGGAGCAACACACTTGATATAACATCTTCAGAAGCAAAGGAAAATATTTGAAAGTCTTTAGAATAATTTGGACTAATTAGCACAGGAGATTTACCAATTGCGTCCTTAATGTTTTTAAAAGCTCGTCTTCCTTCTTCTGTCCACTCAAACTTGACATCTTTCTTTAAGAGTTTGAGGATAGGTTTCATGCACTAGCGAATTTGGGTCATTTTCCGATGACTATTACGACGTTATGTCGTGGATATTGCAATGAATCTTGAGTCTCTCAAACGTCGTATCATAGAACGTGACAATTTTGACGAACTTGAATTAACATTGCAAGCGCGGCGACCATAGGGAATTTCTCACAATTGCAACAAAAAAAGAAATATCGTCGCCAATACGACAATATAGGCAAACTAAGTGAAACCAACTATTCGTTGCAATTGCGACGACAATTTTTTGTGGTCTATATAGAAAATTCGTCGCAGGATTTTTTATTGTCGTCGAAATTGCGACAACAACTTTTCTTTTTTTTATATAGAAAATTCGTCGCAGAATTATTACTGTTGTCACAATTGCGGTGACAACTTTTCTTGATTTATATAGCAAATTTGTCGCAGGAATTTTTATTGTCGTCGAAATTGCGACGACAACTTTTCTTGTTTTATATAGCAAATTCGTTGCAGGAATTTTTATTGTCGTCGAAATTACGACAACAACTTTTCTTGGTTTATATAGCAAATTCGTCGCATTTTTTTGTCGTAATTGCGACGGAAATTTTTCTTGATTTATATAGAAAATTTGTCGCAGGAATTTTTATTGTCGTCGAAATTGCAACGACATCTTTTTTTTTTATACAAGAAATATGGTCATTGAAATTGCGACGAAAAGTATTTATTTAAAAAAAAAATTAAAAATTTATTTTTGGGCTAATTGTAAGCTCTCAATATTGAAGGTATATATATTCTCTTTATGTATATCTATGTGCATAAGTGTATTTAGTACTAACATAATGTTTTACAAGACAATTCATGAATGCTACATTAACATGCATTTTCTATAAGATCCTAAAATATTCATGCTCAAGTACCAAAGGGAAATAAATGTACAATTCATGAATGCTACATTAACATGCATTTTCTATAAGATCCTAAAATATTCATCCTCCAATACCAAAGAGAAATAAGTACCAAAGGGAAATAAATGTAATGAATGTTCACTAAACTACTTCTCTCAACAAAGAACTATGATAATCCTCTAAAGAAAGCATATTTTCATATGCATTCAATATGTTGATTAAGTTGATTTCAAAAAATTGGTAGCAAGTAGGATTTACATGGAGCTTTCCTATTTCTCATTGCATTGACTACGTTTTAGGGCATTAACTTGGTGGTAGCTTAGACTTAACCATGAGGTTTTTGGTTTCTTGTTTATCATTTCTTTGTTCAAGAGTTTATCATGTAATTATTGCTAGCGTCAGAAGTCACCCCTGGATTGCTTGCAGGAGCAGAGCCTAACGCCCATCAGTTTTATGTCACGATTTATTTAATGGGGTGATCGTATGGGTAGAAACTTGAGAAACTATAGCTTTAACTCAGGAAACCGGGCCTGGTATGTAGAAAGCAAGGGAGGTCTTGATCCAACTTCTGTCAGTAAATAGATTAAAGGGTGGTAGATGGAGGACTTGTGAGAAAGATGAGCAAGATTGCCTCAAGCGACAGGCCTTTGGGAGCTTGGGGGAAGAAAAACTCAGAAACCAAGATCCTCTTGGTATAGAGCTTCAAGGAGCTGAGGGGTGAATCGAATGAATCCATCAATTCCAAGTCGTTTCAACGCTGAGAAAATCACAGGAACTGATTAGAAACAATGCAACTATTACAGTGATCCAACCTACATCATCCTATAACAGCTACAACTCGACTGGATCCTCCAATTCTGAGTGGTTCTAATACAGTAAACAAAGAGATGGGAAAAGAGGCTGACATCCATAAAGTAATAAATCTCAAATGCCTTCTACATTAACCAGAGCGACCAGCGCTTCATCAAAACTTTACAATCGGGAGCTTTGCTCAACCATTGACGCTTTCAAAAATGAAAAAACTGAGTACATATACTTGGGCAAAATTGCTCGACAGAGGCACACTCGCCTTCCAAGGTGTAGCATCTCTTCAATCGATCTTCCGGTGGAAGTCCTTCGTTAGATGTCTCCTTAACTTTGTGTGGACTTTGCAGGAGGGGGGTAGCTGAAACACTAAAGGCCAAAATGGTGTGTGCAGACTCCTTTGTTCAATCGAGGACTTCGACATGGCTTCTTTGGAAAAAATGGTACACAGGACCCTCTCGAGTAGACCGCTGGCCAGGATCTCCATATCTTGCACTTAATGCATGAAGAGAGGTTTCAACTACTCTTTCTTACCTTCATTTACTTCAAGCGAAAACCAGGAGAGAAATCGCTTCCGATGGCATTTGGAAATCGTGATGATCTTTTCGACGAATGGACACGATGTCTTTTGGCCTCTTCTGCTTAGCTCTTTAGTTTCCTAAGTGACCGCGGACCGTGACCCTGCTTTTATTCCCATAGAGGCTTTCGACGTTCACGAATAAGAAGGAGTTGATTCTTACTTCTTGAAATCACACTGAGCGAAACGTCGAGACGACTTAATTTGGCGCCATGCGTCCTTCTAGATCCGACGGTTCTGAACTCTTCCCATGATGCCGTGGGCCCGGGATGCTCTCGACACCTCGCGCATCATGAAATGACGAAGCTTCTCTTTGCACCTTGAAATCGCAATGGGAGAAACACCGAGGCGACTTAATCACGCGCCAGGTTTCTCTTGTGGATGGACGGCTGAAATTGCTCCGCGCTATCATGGGCCCGGATCTGGGCGCTTTCGGTGCTTCAGGGTTCAGGGATTCATGATGTTCGACAACATAAAACCTTTTCCCTTTGAACTCGCGACTGTCGAAAAGCCGACGTGACCAGATCTCGCACCATGCATCCCTTGAGATGAACGACTGCCATCCATTCATGCACAAAATATGGGTGCTATCTATTGCGCTAACATCAGTGCAACTTCACTAACTGCGATTTTTCGCCAACCGTTGATCTGTCCCTTCAGATGAATCCTGATCGTCAAAATCAGACTGCCCACTCGCTTGATTTAAGCCCGAAATAGATTTTTTCTGTGAGCCGCACTCGACGCTCATCGCGCCCCTTGCAGACCTGATCGCTTTTGTGCTTCAGACAAGAAATTTTACTAACATTAGGCTCCATGGGGGATAGAGTCATCCCTGTCATGCTCTAAGGACTCCTTTTGCAGTTCCAGTGCCTTGCTGTTGGGCTAAGGAGTCATTATTAAGCCAAAAAATAAAAACGAAAATGAACAAAGAAATAAAAGGACAATATTTACAAACAAAGGAGCCATCTGTGGCTTAAACAAAACATTTCTTCAGAAAATGCCCATTTATGGGGCTGTTGAAAACTTCTTCACCCTCCAAATCCTGCAGCCGATATGTGTTATTTGAGAAAACTTCAGAGATTTTGAAAGGGCCGATCCACAGGGCTTCAAATTTACCGTGTTTGCCCTTGTCTTGTTTAGAAGCATCCCATTTCAGCACTAGGTCTCCTATCTGGAACCGCCCCTTCTTGGCCTTCTTATCGAAAACCTGCTTGATCTTTTGCTAATGGTCCCGAATTCTGTCCACTGTCTGCTCCCTGGCCTACTAGACCTCTACTAGCTGATGAATCCTTCTGACCATGTCGTCAGGCTCTTCCTAGTGATCCTGGAGGAATTTTGCTACAGGAATGGCTAAATGAGAAGGGAAAACAACCTCCGCCCCATAGACTAATTGGAAAGGAGAGATGCCGATAGATCTCTTTGTGGTCACTCGGTCGGCCCATAGAGCAAATTTTAATCTAGAATGCTAGGCCTTCTTGTTGTCTTCCAACAATCTTTTGATGATCCTTATCAGGATTTTGTTGGAGGATTCTGCTAAACCGTTGCCCTGTGGATAATATGGGGTGGAGTGAATCAACTTAATTCTGAACTTCTCGTAGAACTTGGCTAATGGCTCGGACCCGAAAGCAGCTGTGTTATCAATGACAATTTTACTTGGGTAGCTGAATCTCGTGATGAGGTCCTCCAGGAATCCAATGATTACCTTGTGGGAAGCACTCCTGGTAGGGATAGCTTCAATCCACTTGGTAAAGAAATCTGTAGCAGTTAGGATCCACCTGTGCTGCCCACTGGAAGTGGGGTGAATTTATCCAATGAAATCTAGGCCCCACTACTGGAAAGGTCCTGAAACCACCACCGGATTTAATGACAAAGACTTGAGCTGCTGCTTTCCTGCAAATTTTTGACATTTGATGTAGGCTCTAACCCTTTTGCAGACGTCAGTGAACATGGTAGGCCAGTAGTATCCAACCCTGAGGATTTTGTGGGCCGTGGCTTTCCACAAATGGTGCCCTCCACACAGGCCACTGTGAAATTCAGTCATGATATTGTTAGCCTCTTGCGGATCCATGCATTTTAAAAGCACCCCCAGGGGGTCTTTCCAGTATAAAATTTGACCGTTAAGGCCATATCTGACTGCCTTGAGCTTTAGAGATCTTGCTTTATTTCTTTGCAGGCCGTTTGGAGGCTGCAACTCTTGCAAAAAGTATATGACATCCTTATACCAAGGACATCGAGCCAATGGGGGCTCCCTTTGAGGGTCTCTTTCAGACAGTTGACCCTGCTGAATTCCTGAGCATTCGTTGATGAAACATATCCCCAAAGCTTGGCAATTGGCTTCAGCCAATAGCTTGGCTAAGCCTTGACCTTTGATCAATTTGGTGGGCTTTATTTCCAGGTCGAACTCCAGAATCCTGGCTATCCACTTACTCCTTCTCCCGTCTATGTCCAGCTGGATAAGAATGTCTTTAACAGTAGCTGAGGGGACATAAGCGATGATTTTTGATTGCAGGACATAGATTCTAAAATCTTTGAGAGATTTTACTAGAGCATAGGCTTGCTTTTCCATAATGTCATACCTAACTTCGGCATCCCTCAATGCTCGGCTGAAATAAGCAATAGGTTGCTCTAGCCCAATGTCATTTGTTTGTAATAGAACAACAGCCACCGTGTCAGGTGAGGCAAAGGAGAAAATAAGGAAATCCTTTGAGTAGTCGGGACTGATAAGTACAGGAGCTTCAGTCAGGGCCTTTTTGATTTTCTCAAAGGAATGTTGCAATTGAGGAGTCCACTTTACTTCATTTCCTTTCTTCAACATGGCTGTTATAAGCTTTACCTCCTCAGCAAAGTTAGGCACAAACCTCCTCAGAAAATTAATTTTACTGAGGAAAGATTGGACCTCCTTCTTGGACCTCGGGATCGATAAGGCTTGTATCGCCTCAACTCTGCTGGGGTCAATTATGACTCCTTCCACTGATACTATGTGGCCTAGTAACTTTCCCTCCTGCATGGCAAACAAAGATTTCTTGGGGTTTAATGAAATGCAAAAATTTCTGCATTTCAAGAAAACCTTCCTGAGATGACGACGATGTTCTTTATCAGATTTTGAAAACACTGTGATGTCATCCAGATAAACGACCACAAATTTATCCTTTTCCCCAATGAAATCTATGTCCATGGCACACTGAAACGTTGCCGTGACGTTCATTAATCCAAACGACATCTTGGCGTACATGAATGTGCCCCATGGAGTGGTGAATGCCATCTTTTCCCTGTCCTCAGGTAGAACAGAGACCTGATTGTAGCCAGAGAAACCATCAATCATGGACATCCTGGAAGCTCCTTTTACCCTCTGCAGTATGTGTTCCATCTTTGGTAAAGGGTAATTATCCTTTCGTGAGCTCCTGTTCAGATTTTTGAATTTTACACAGAGTCTGATTTCTCCATTCTTTTTCCTTACTGGTACCAAGTTGGCCACCCACTCTGAATATCTCAGCGGTACAATGATTTGAGCTTGAAGCAACTTCTTCACCTCCCTCTCCATGATAGGCAACAACATAGGATTGATCTGCCTTAGCTTCTGTCTAAATGGATTTGCCTCCTCTTTTTATGGGATTTTATGATCGATGACAGAAATGTCATATGTTTTGAGGTCTTCGTAGGTCTAGGCAAAAACATCAGCAAATTCCCTCAAAAGTCCAGTGTATTCCGACCTCTGTTCCTTTGTTAGGATCCTCAACATTCTGACAAACCTGGGCTTATTCTTGGTGCCAATGTTGCACTGAATAGTACCAGCATCATCCGCTGAGATCTCCCCTTTCAATGCCACATCATTTCCATCAAAAATCCTTTCCAAAGGAACCGGTCCTCTTGGAATATGATTGTTGGGAAGCTGCACAATGTTACGCTCTACAATCTTATTCAGAAAATTACCCCCATCAAACTTTTCTTCAGAGATAGAGTCTTGGTCGATTTTCATTTCTGAAAATTCTTCGACAGTCTCCAAGAAATTCTTGATCTCGAGATCATCCTCGAATACCTTCCAATGTTTGACGTTGTCAGGTATAGAGGGCCTGTATTTTACTTCTACATCATATCTGAATTTGGGTGGCAAGGGTACTTTGAAATTGCTTGCTGATGTAGCCAAGGAATCTGCCATTGTGTTCTCCTCTCTTGGGATGAAAGAAATGTTAAACGCTGAGAAGAAACTGTCAATCAGGTCCCATACCTCATTTTTGTAAGTCCTGAGTCGAGGATGCTTAGCCTGATAAGCGCTTCTGATCTATCGGACCACCAACTCTGCATCTCCAAACGCTGCTACTTCCTGAATTCCCATTTCCCTTGCGGCTCTTAATCCTAGGATAAGAGCTTCATACTTTGCCACATTGTTAGTAGCTTCAAATTCTAATTTGTATGATAGATATGTGGTTTCTTTAGCTGGTGACACAAAACCCAACCCAGCTCCAGCGCCTTTCCTGGAAGAGGCTCCATCAAAGAACATTTTCCAGACGGGGGTGATGGAGGGAAGAAATTTAGGGGAAATGGTGTGCTGCTTTCTGAGTTTAAGAGGAGGTTTGGGAGCATTGGTGAGTTGTAGCACACTGGAACCTAAATCAATGTCTAAGGCAAAAATGGGATGGTTGGTAGGGTTCGCTTCATTGCTGATTATATAGGCCAGTTGGGCTTCCCTATATAGTCTTCTATGCTCTCCTCCAAACACTGGGATAGTAGCATATGTGAGGTCCATATGCAAGGTTCCCCCCAACCTTTTTATCCAAGATCTTGATAACAACATACCGAACTTTGGGGGGACATTGGCCACTACAATATCCATGACCACACTTTTCATGGGCAACTGAAACAGGGTCACGACCAGGTCTTTGATAACTCCTAGACACTGAACTTTCCTAGAGTCAAAAGATTATAGGTCATGATAGGCTCGAGTGACTTCTAGTCCTAGCTCTTCCATGACAGTTTTGGGCATAAGGTTGTGAGAAGCCCCCGAATCCATCAAGAAATTGTGCAGTACCTTGTCATGTATGTTCAGGGAAGTGTAGAAAGGAGGGGATGAGTCATTCTTGTCTTCTACCATAGGACCTAGAATAACTGCAGGCCTTTCATCTTGCAAGTTGATGGAGTTTGTGGGAAGGCATGAGACCTCAGACTGTAAAAGCTCAGAGAAGTGTTTCTTGAACCCTTCATGTTTGATCAATTCGGTAAGGGGCACATAAATTCCGATCTTTTGAATTTCATGCTCGAAATTAAAAGAAGATGTAAGCTTTGGGATTTCTCTTATTTCGGTAGTGTGATTCTGGACTACGGGAGAGAGGGGTTGGTGCTTCTTACCTCTGTGACTGTACGCTACTTCATTAGTAGGTTTCTCCGTTCTAGTGGACTGCTTAGGAACATCCGGTGCTACTGTCTTTCTCTTAGACCTCAGATCATACCTGCCTTGGCTGCCACTAGTCTTGTCTCCCTTACTCAATTCATTTAACTGACTGTCCATGAGAGACTCCTCGTAAGCTGATTGAGTGAGATGAGGAAAAGGAGGAGTGTCTCTGAAGCAATGGATTTTAGGATCAAGTCCCTCTGCTCCCTCTTGTTCCTCCTCGGCCACGAAATTGTTTTGAAAAGGGGCCTGATTTTTTTGGTCGTCTTTGTCTCTTCCCCTTTCTCTCTGCATAGTTGGGTGAGCTATATTGTTTGGCCTCCTGAAACCTCCTTTTTTTTCGACGTTTTGAGGGCCCCTGTATGCTTGTCTTCCTTCCACCTTCATTTTTACCATCTCTACAGACAGAGACTTCACCAGCTTGGTCAATTCGTCCACTTGAGGGTGGGGCACTGACGGGTTAGAAGTCGAGGCTTTGGATCTTCCCTTTCTCCTGTCTGCGTCAACCTTGTTCCTCAGTCTGTCAGCTGCTAATACATTAGATTCCACCTCTATGGATGCATCTTGCATTTGAGCTAAGGAGGTGGCTCTTCTTTCTCTTAATAAGAGACAGAAATCGGGACCAAACACACTAGCATAAGAAATTTTGGCCGAGGCTTCTGAGGGCTTTATTTCGGTAGGAATTTTATTATACATCTTATTAAACCTTTTGGAGAGGTCAGAGATGGACTCTCCTTCCATTTTCTTCAGAGACCCGAACTCTGTCATGTAATACATGAAATCTTTCCTGTCGCCCCACTGCCTCAGGAAAGCACTATCAAGGGCTTCAATCCCAGCAATAGATCATGGAGCTAATCCTCTAAACCATTTCCTTACCCCACCATCCAATCTTTGGACAAAACCCCTCATCCATACATCTTCATTTTAAATGTTTAGGTTGTCTGCGTAACTGTAGAAAAAAGCCAGGTGCTCTTCTGCAGTTATGTCCCCTTCCCCAGTGAACTTAGGCATATACTTCAAGTAATCTCTAGCTGGGAGAGGATTCATAGGATGGGGTAGGATTAAGGGAGCATATTTGGCAGCGACTATGGCATCCATTCTATTCAGAGGGGGATTAGCGTCGGCCATAGGGATATTAGGTGGAGGAGAATTTGGAGGAGAAGGAGATCACGATGGGGCTACTGGGAATGAGCCTTGAAGTGGAGTGGGAAACAAGAGGGGATTTAAGGAGAAGGCTAACGATCTCAAGTCAGCAGGTGATTCTCTTTGCACAGGAGTAGTAACAGTAACAAAAGGAGGATTGGGGAAATATTCTGTAGTCCTGGGTCTACGCCAAGGTATAGTTTCAGGGGAGAGGGGAGTGACAAGGTTTCGTCCCTCCAATCCGAGACCAGAAGAGGAAAAATCAACAGGAACACTCCCGAAATTTAGGAAACAGGAAACTTCAGAAAGAGGTCTATTGAGAAACTGAGGAGGAGAAAATGGAGTTCCCGCAGAAGGATATGGTCGATTACCTGGTTCGGCGGTGGAAGCTTCTTCTTCAGGGGCCTTTCCTTTCCTGAGAACTGCCTTCGGGTCAATTTCAGGTGTAGCTAGAGGCAGCTGTGGATGAGACAGTGTGTGTCTACCTCTGAAAGCCACAATTAACACGGCAGGTCCACCACAGTGGAGTCGTCACAATGGAGTCGCCAGGTGCACAACAACAATCTTGATAATTCTGATATCTGATGCACCTTCAGAATCAGTTAATCGTTGTCGTTCAATCCTAGGGAAAATATTCAACTTCGTCCCGACAACGACGCCAGAAATGTTAGCGTCAGAAGTCACCCCTGGATTGCTTGCAGGAGCAGAGCCTAATGCCCATCAGTTTTATGTCATGATTTATTTAATGGGGTGATCGGATGGGTAGAAACTCGAGAAACTATAGCTTTAACTCAGGAAATCGGGCCTGGTATGCAGAAAGCAAGGGAGGTCTTGATCCAACTTCTGTCAGTAAATATATTAAAGGGTGGTAGATGGAGGACTTGTGAGAAAGATGAGCAAGATTGCCTCGGGCGACAGGCCTTTGGGAGCTTGGGGGAAGAAAAAATCAGAAACCAAGATCCTCTTGGTCCAGAGCTTCAAGGAGCTGAGGGGTGACTCGACTAAATCTGTCAATTCCAAGTGGTTTTAGTGCTGAGAATTCACAGGAACTGATTAGAAACAATGCAACTATTATAGTGATCCAACCTACATCATCCTATAACAGCTACAACTCGACTGAATCCTCCAATTCTGAGTGGTTCTAATACAGTAAACAAATAGATGGGAAAAGAGGCTGACATCCATAAAGTAATAAATCTCAAATGCCTTCTACATTAACCAGAGCGACCAACGCTTCATCAAAACTTTACAATCAGGAGCTTTGATCAACCATCGATTCTTTCAAAAATGCAAAAATTGAGTACATATACTTGGGAAAAATTTCCCGACAGAGGCACGCTTGCCTTCCAAGGTGTAGCGTCTCTTCAATTGATCTTCCGACGGAAGTCCTTTGTCAGACGTCTCCTTAACTTCGTGTGGACTTTGCAAGAGGGGGGTAGTTGAAACTCTAAAGGCCAAAATGGCGTGTACAAACTCCTCTATTCAATTGAGGACTTCGGCATGGATTCTTTGGAAAAAATGGTACACAGGACCCTGTCGAGCAGACCGCTGGCCAGGCTCTCCATATCATGCACTTAATGCATGAAGAGAGGTTTCAAATACTCTTTCTTACCTTCATTTACTTCAAGCGAAAACCAGGAGCGAAATCGCTTCCGATGGCATTTGGAAATCGTGATGATCTTTTCAGTGATTGGACACGACGCCTTTTGGCCCCTTCTGCTTAGCTCTTTAATTTCCCAAGTGACCGCGGACCATGACCCTGCTTTTATTCCCATAGAGGCTTTCGACATTCGTGAATAAGAAGGAGATGATTCTTACTTCTTGAAATCACGATGAGCGAAATGCCGAGACGGCTTAATTTGGCGCCACGCGTCCTTCTAGATCCGACGGTTCTGAACTCTTCCCATGATGCCGTGGGCCCGGGATGCTCTCGGCGCCTCGCACATCATGAAATGATGGAGCTTCTCTTTGCGCCTTGAAATCGCGATGGGCGAAATGCTGAGGCAGCTTAATCATGCGCCAGGTGTCTCCTGTGGATGGACAACTGAAATTGCTCCGCGCTATCGTGGGCCTGGCTCTGGGCGCTTCCGGCGCTTTGGGGTTCGGGGTTTCGTGATGTTCGACAACATAAAACCTTTTCCCTTTGAACTCATGACTGCTGAAAAGCCGATGTGACCAGATCTCACGCCACACGTCCCTTGAGATGAACGGCTGCCATCCATTCATGCACAAAATATGGGCACTATCCATTGCGCTAACATCGATGCAACTTCGCTAACTGCGATTTTTTGCCAACCGTTGATCTGTCCGTTCGGATGAATCCTGATCGTCAAAATCAGACTGCCCACTTGCTTGATTTAAGCCTGAAATAGATTTGTTCTGTGAGTTGCGCTCGGCGCTCATCGCGCCCCTTGCAGACCTGATCGCTTTTGTGCTTCGGACTAGAAATGTTACTAACAATTACAATAATGATCTAAGGAAACCACCATTCTAGAATAAAAATAACAATTGACAAGTTATGTTAGCTATAAGTAACCATGAATGTATGTGTGCAAAAGAATAATGATATTGTTGAGTGGAACATAGTTTTGGAACAACATATTTTGTACAATATTTGCTACACAAGGCTTTCATAATTTTAGGTGGAAATTTCATATTATCATTACCATATTAATAACTATCAATAGAAAACAATGACATTATTTATAGACGTATCCCTCTTTCGATACTAAAAGTTTATCTATGACTAATATCTCTTGAAAATAGCTCTAAGATTTCATAATCTAATTTTACACCTACTATAATGAAGCTATATATTTTGTTTATGTATAGTTGTATTCTAACATGTTTATTTATGAGAATATCCAACCATGTTACAATAACATGGGTTTTCTACAAGAGCTTTACATCTTCACTTTCAAGTAAGTACAAGGAAATAACCATATGGTGATCTACTAAAATACTTATATCACACAAATAAAAAGAAGTATGCTATTTTTTTCAAAGTAGACATACGCTTTTTTATTTTATTTTATTTTTAAACTTTTATAGACATAAACCAATATGCTTCTACCCATATAAGATTTCATACCAAACAAAACCTATAAGTAGAAGGAAATAACTATAAAATCCATTCACTAAACTACTTCTCTCACAAAAATAAAAAGAACCACTTTCTTTTGTCAAAGTAGACTAGATATGGGATTTAATTTGTATAGAGATAAATCCACACACATATGGGCACATAGGATTTGATACCAATGAAAATATATAAACAAAAGGCTTAACTATAAATATGAATGATTCAACTACAATTTTGACATAATTCAAAACAATTATGATATTTCTTCAAAATAGTAATATAGGTTCAATGTAGAATAAAGTGAACTTTTTTCAATACAAACATGTCATGGTCGCCAAAATCCCAATGCAAATAGAAACAAGGAGGAAAACACCATGAATAAAAAAGGTTATTGCGATTGACATCATTGGGATCAAATTGTATAAGAGTTCATGAAATTAAACTAACTCTATAAGAAGGTCAACATGAATATCCACTAGGTTTTATAGGAATCTTTGTAATTTTTCTAAGTCTAGGTTCTATAATTTTGGTAGAAGCATAGGAAAATCTAGTTAACACCGGGCACCTTGAAAAATAGCAACCATGTCTTAAGAAAAATAAAGGGAACTAGTAAGGTTGAATCAAATTTCATGATAAATGTATATCATAATACCACGTGTATTGATTCTATAAGGACCATCCACTAAATTGATTCTCTTCCATAGGTAAAAGTAGCTATGGATGTTCCATCAAAGAAAAATTAGGAAATAGGAATTCTCATTATCAATTTAGCAAACTATATAACAAGTTCAACAAATTCATAGGGGTTTTGTTATAGGCATTCTCATTATCAATTTAGAAAACTATCTAACAAGTTAAACAAAGTCATAGGGGTTGTGTTATCTTTCGAGGTTACTCTGAAAGTGTTTACACCATGTTTGGGGGCGCTTCATGAGATTTGGGGTACAGGGTGTATGATTATCCCTTGGATGGTTTGAGATGGATTTTCACATTGGAGGTGGTTTAATTAGTGGTTGATTAACCTTAGTTGAATGCTTGCATTACTTTCCTCCTTGGAGTGTTGGAGATAATTAGATAAATTGGGACATTATTTATGTTGGCCAAATTTATATTGGCTGCTTTCTTGGGAGGATGCCCTACATTGGAAAAGAATAATTGAAATTATAGAGGAGGGAATTGAGCCCTAGAAAACATAGGGTAGCTTGGATTCTTTCATGGAGGCATGTATTTGACTTGGGGATGCCTTGGTTGCGATAGTGTTCATGTAACTGGAGTGGAACCAATGGATCATGTGGCTTAGTAAGTGGAGTGGAACCAATGGAGCATGTAGCTTAGGAGGACTGATGGAGTCCTTGGATGCTTGACAACCATTGCATAAGCCCATACCTCTTCAATTATTTTTCCATCAAAATCAACCCACAAAAATTTGGAATTGCTTCTTCATACTCCAGAGATCATCATGGGGAAATGAAAGGAGGGAAAAAAGGCCCACCATTGGTATGTGAGTAACTTGGTAAAACATATGGGGTGGCTGGGATGGGCAGGGGAGGGGGTGTCATCATGGACCCTGGAGGAACAATTGAAACATCTTTTGCATGAGGACTTGGTGTTTTTTCCAACAACCAAGCATAAGATTATGCACTTTGGCAAGGATTGAAAATTTCTAAAGTTTCATGTGCTCAATCATTGGTTGTAGTGAGAGATTCAAATACAATCATTAACCATATGGAATTCATTGTGCACTAAAATAGTCTCATTCAACTTCAAGGTTGTTTTCTTGTTGAGATGACAAAACAATAATTATTTGGTCTAGAGGCAAGCAAATACCAGATGGCAGAGTATAGGATATATGTTTATGGAAGGAAACTAAGTGAATGAGACCAATTTTCAAGATGGTTTGTTAGCAATGACATATGCAAGCTATGTTTTATTTGTTTCAATATTTTAAATTCACCTAGTTATTTCTAGACCTAAAGTGTTATTAAATCCTCCATAAATAAATGTGGGTCTATTCCAAAGGTCATGAAATCTACAAAACATAAAGTATCGAATCCATATGTATGTTGAAACTTAAATTTTTTATTAAATTCAATTAAGAGACGTGTCAATCCCATGGAGAAAACCACGCCAAATCCTAAAACATTATATGTGAAGGATGATCATCTCAACTGACACAAAATTTATATGAAATCCATTTAAACTTCACTTGAAATCTAGAAGTCAACACTTAGATATATTTTGATGAAATAGAGAATGACATATATTTTTAATCCATATGTGCAAGAATGTCATGTGTCATCTCCTGAAGGTATCACTTGTCTCCTTAACTCTAAATTGATGACATCATCAATGATATGTGGCAACTTATGATTGATTCATGCCTCAACAAGATGACTTGATAACATCACCATGATGACGTGGATATATATGAACATGTTGTGCATTAATCTCTAATAATTGCATGTTTCTAACTAATTTATACAATGTTGATGTCACTATACTATATGGTAGGATCTACTAATCCTACCATGAGTTATATAATTTCAAGAGAAGAGGTGCTCTCATGAGGTGTATTATGAAAAAATACCCTTTTAGTACAACTATTGTCATGTTGTTCATCACACTTTATGTGATTTCCATAGAATGGCCATCACATACAAGAAGAGGAGGTTTATCTGGAGCTCAATTGGTTCCATTATATTTGAGAATGGAGTTTAGTGGGTGTAATGTGCATATGAATCTATGTCTAGGCCTAGAGGGTAACTTCCTTCGAACACTATTATTATGGTTTGATCTTATGGGTGAGTTACAAGTTTTCTTATTACTGGTAGATGGATTGGATTGATCTAGTGTGCTTGTAAGATCTCATTCTAATAATATTTATATGAATGATAAGTATGCAGGTGGAACTCACATTTTTCACGCCATCTGATTTATCAATATTGTTGTCAATGTTGATTGAATCAATCACTAACTCCAACCAACATTATACATCACCAAGTCCCATGAATAAGTGTTTATGAACATTAAACATTGGAAAACAAAAATGTTAAGGGAGAACATAATATGCCACATAATATGCAATAGTGTACCCTACTTGTGGTAGTTTGGAATGGCTTAACTAAAATCCACCATGCCTTCACAATTTTATAAACATCATGTATTTTGCTAAAATTTTGCAACCACAAAAGGCTCACTGACATTGTGGGAGGTGAGAACTCATACATCCTTTGAAGAGTATCAACGCCATATTGATCGATTATGTCATCACTCTATGATTTCAATGTTCAAGTTGTTAAATCCACATTCTCAATCAAGGTATTTAGCATGTTTATGCATGGAAACAATTCCTCTTTGTATCCCACCTTGTGGAATCACAAGACCTTAACATTGAAATCCTTGGGTTCCTGTCCTTGGCTTATTTTTCTTCTCACAATGAAAATAATGGTAATGCTCTTTGTCACGTGAGACATAATGAAAAGACACAATCAAAAGAAGGGTAATGCTCTGAAAAAATATTATAAAATGATTGACATGGCCATTTCCAACCCCTCATGTTTAATCCTTAAAACTTATTATTGCATCTTCCCAAACATTTCTTTTTGCATGTTGCACCAAGTTTAAAGTTTTCACATTGCTTGGAAAAAGATGCATGCCACATGTCACATGTCACAAGACTTTCAAAGTTGCATATATCATGTCACAAGATTTTGGAGGTTGCATATTGCATATTCAAGTTCTGTTTGTTGCCTAGACTCCATAGCCCAAGCACAAGGCACCAGGTCTTGCTTGCATTCTCACATATTGAATCAAGGAGTATTGAATCAATATATACCAAGTGTTATAAGAGAAGCTGAAATTATCATTAAGTGTATAACAAAATTACATTCACAGATATATACAAGCCATAGAAATAGCCTTGTGTATATTGTTAGATGAAAAAGTACCCATAATTTCAATGCATTATATGCATCATTACATGTTCAGCTATATAATGTACATCTAACTATCTTATAAAATTATTACATGACATCATGAATTTCTCTTAGTCTTCTTTTGTGCTTTCCAATTCTTAAGAAATTCATCCATCTCCATGTCTTCGTTTACTGGGTGCTCTTCAACAGTTGATGTTGTTTCATTTCTTTCACGTCGAGTACGTATGATCTCGTACCCATGGCATGGATTCTACTGTGAGGTGCCATCACCTAAAAAAATAAAAAATATTAAATTTATATGGCCAATTTTTAAATATCATTGAAGTAGTTCATTAATATTAAAACAAAACTCAACAATGTAATTATTTACCTGGTCCTCTAGTCAGCACCGTTGGAATGACTACCGGCCTGTTCACTTGATCTTTAGGTTGAGGAGAATCATCTATGATATTCTCTTCCATTGAAATGTCAAAATTTATAAGTACAAAATTGTTAAGTATATGATTAATATATAGACATTTTACCGTCGTGGGCCTCAGTCACAGGAACATCTTGGGGCTGCACCTCACTGGGATGGGGCAGCTGGGGAGCACCATGATCTTCTGGCTACGTTGCACTATCAATGCTTTGTTTTCCAATACTAATGGTTTTGTTGATAGTGCTGCACCCCTGATTAAAACAAAGTAAGACATTAAATTATGGAAGATATCAAAGATTTATGTATTTTATAAGTAACGAAAGGTTAATGTGGATTGATTTTTATTTACCTTATCCCGCAAATTGGATCTTGGGGTCTGCCCCATGCTTTTCCTATGATCAACCAAGGCTTTATAACCATACTTTTAACCAAGTTGGAGGTCTTCCTCCATGGTTTCAGTTCCGAAGTCGTCGCCCTGCATTGCATAAGGGTATGGTTTTTTAATGTTTTTGGCTGCAATTACCTTAAAGTTGTAAGGTGATACAAATAATATTCTTAAGGTGATACAAATAATATTATTAATGGTAGATGGATTGGATTGATCTAGTGTGCTTGTAAGATCTCATTCTAATAATATTTATATGAACGATAAGTATGCAGTTAGGATTTTGAAGGGTAAGTATGCAGGTGGAACTCACATTTTTCACGCCATCTGATTTATCAATATTGTTGTCAATGTTGATTGAATCAATCACTAACTCCAACCAACATTATACATCACCAAGTCCCATGAATAAGTGTCTATGAACATTAAACATTGGAAAACAAAAATGTTAAGGGAGAACATAATATGCCACATAATATGCCATAGTGTACCTTACTTGTGGTAGTTTGGAATGGCTTAACTAAAATCCACCATGCCTTCACAATGTTATAAACATCATGTGTTTTGCTAAAATTCTGCAACCACCAAAGGCTTACTGACATTATGGGAGGTGAGAAATCATACATCCTTTGAAGAGTATCAACGTCATATTGATCGATTATGTCATCGCTCTATGATTTCAGTGTTCAAGTTGTTAAATCCACATTCTCAATCAAGGTATTTAGCATGTTTATGCATGGAAACAATTCCTCTTTGTATCCCACCTTGTGGAATCACAAGACCTTAACATTGAAATCCTTGGGTTCCTGTCCTTGGCTTATTTTTCTGCTCACAATGATTTGTGGAGGGTTCAACATCATTTTACATATCATAGAGGAATGAAAAAGTAGGCTTTGAGGCAATGTTGAGTAGCAACACCATGTCCATGACACAATGAAAATAATGGTAATGCTCTTTGTCATGTGAGACACAATGAAAAGACACAATCAAAAGAAGGGTAATGCTCTGAAAAAATATTATAAAATGATTGACATGGCCATTTCCAACCCCTCATGTTTAATCCTTAAAACTTATTATTGCATCTTCCCAAACATTTCTTTTTGCATGTTGCACCAAGTTTAAAGTTTGCACATTGCTTGGAAAAAGATGCTTGCCACATGTCACATGTCACAAGACTTTCAAAGTTGCATATATCATGTCACAATATTTTGGAAGTTTCATATTGCATATTCAAGTTCTATTTGTTTCCTAGACTCCATAGCCCAAGCACAAGGCACCAGGTCTTGCTTGCATTCTCACATCTTGAATCAAGGAGTATTGAATCAATATATACCAAGTGTTATAAGAGAAGCTGAAATTATCATTAAGTGTATAACAAAATTACATTCACAGATATATACAAGCCATATAAATAGCTTGTGTATATTATTAGATGAAAAAGTACCCATAATTTCAATGCATTATATGCATCATTACATGTTCAGCTATATAATGTACATCTAACTGTCTTATAAAATTATTACATGACATCATGAATTTCTTTTAGTCTTCTTTTGTGCTTTCCAGTTCTTAAGAAATTCATCCATCTCCATGTCTTCATTTACTGGGTCTCTTCAACAGTTGATGTTGTTTCACTCCTTTCATGCCGAGTACGTCTGGTCTCGTACCCACGGCGTGGATACTGCTGTGAGGTGACATCACCTAAAAAAATAAAAAATATTAAATTTATATGGCCAATTTTTAAATATCATTGAAGTAGTTCATTAATATTAAAACAAAACTCAGCAATGTAATAATTTACCTGGTCCTCTAGTCGACACTGTTGGAATGACTGCCGTCTTGTTTACCTGATCTTCAGGTCGAAGAGGATCATCTATGAGATTCTCTGCCATTGAAATGTCCAAATTTATAAGTACAAAATTATTAAGTATATAATTAATATATAGACATTTTACTGTCGTGGGCCTCAGTCATAGGAACATCTTGGGGCTGCACCTCACTAGGATGAGGCTGCTGGGGAGCACCATGGTCTTCTGTCTGCGTTGCACTATGAATGATTTTTTGTCCAATACTAATGGTTTCGTTGATAGTGATGCTCCCCTGATTAAAACAAAGTAAGACATTAAATTATGGACGATATCAAACATTTACGTATTTTATAAGTAATGAAAGGTTAATGTGGACTGATTATTATTTACCTTATCCTGCAAATTGGATCTTGGGGTCTGCCCCATGCTTTTCCTATGATCAAACAAGGCTTTTATAACCGTACTTGTAACCAAGTTGGAGGTATTCCTCCGTGGTTTCAGTTCCGAAGTCGTCACCCTACATTGCATAAGGGTATGGTTTTTTAATGTTTTTGGCTGCAATTACCTTAAAGTTGTAAGGTGATACAGATAATATTCTTAATATGTTTGGGTACTTACGATTCGTGACTGTAACCTCTATTAGCCGCCCTGGCCTAACTTGTGTTGGCCATGTTTGGAAATCCTTGCTTTGGTTTCCTTCGAAGTGTCAGGAAACCTATCATCAAAATTTTCAAGTATGTTATATTTAACCACACTTTTATTTAGATCTAAAGAAAAATAAAGCTAGTATTGAATTCAAAAAATTGTAATTTACCTTGGTGTACCAGTTATTTGTTCTCCTGATTTTTTCAAAATCTTCTCTTTTGCATCATCAATGATCACCTTCCACTCCCTCTCTGGAATTGAGGGAGGAATCTCATACCTAGGATTTCCTGCCAAGCTTCGTCTATAAACATCCCTTGTATATTTTAAATATTCACCTGCTGCAGATGTGACCGTTTTTTTATTGAACATGTCTACACCAAAGAGGCCTTCAAGATAATTCATAAGTTCCTTTTTGAGGTTGGAATTCTGGAAATTCCACCTCATGTGTAAGGTTGCCCCAAAAATAGACAAGGTCTTTCTCTCTAGGTTCCTATAAAAAAGGTTGTTTCCTACACACAAAACGATATGATCATTAATTTAAAATTAATAATCTAGATGATTTCTGTATGAGGAAAATATTAAACGATTAAAATATGAATTAAAACTACTTGGGAGTATTGTTGGATCATGTTGTCATTGATGCCACTGGTTTGATTATTTGGGAGATTGTTGGATCATTGATGTAAATGATTTGGTTTGATTGATGTCAAGTAATTGATTGATATGATGCCCTTGATGAGAATGATATATGTCCAAGTG
>JASDQU010102894.1:254087-267702 GCA_032191745.1 Picea mariana | reverse complement strand
AAAAAAACATTTCTGTTCTCTGATACCAAACCTGACGCAGCCCTCCCAACTCGCAGGTCGAAAGTCCATGCACACAGGATCGTTCTTCCTCCACTGGCCCGAAGAGCTCCCAACAATGGCTCTCCTATTTCCCTTTCAGGAAATCTGCACCCACAACAAAACCTTGTGGAATCTCCCTTCATGCTTCGAGAGATCGGACTTTGCGATTCCACAAATCCTGTGGTCAAGTGTCTTGTCTTTCACACCCCCGAAACCTGAATTTACGAAACTCCGATGCTCTTGCAAGGTTGACTTTTCAACATCTCTTCATTCCAACAAGTTTTTAGACATCGCAATTTCGTGAATCCTGATGCAAAGGTTTCAAGACTTCACCCCACGAAACCCTGAAATGGTCAACGAAATTGACTCCTTTGTCGATAGTGCGCCACTTGTCCGCCCTGCTGATTCCTATAGCCCACACACTCCTTTCGACCCTTCGAGACTTTTCACTTCGGGATTTTGTGAGTCTTGATGCAAATATTTCGGGACTTCAACTCACGAAACTTCGAAATAGAAATCCACGGGTAAATCCAACGGCTCTTGTTGGCTTGAAATCTAAGGTTCTACTTCTCCTGAGCTTGAACCCCTTGAAAACACTCGCCGTAACTCCCCTGCTTCTCCGTGAGATCTGACGGATCGTGGGAATTCACGAATTCTCCATAGAGAATTCCAACTGTCCATCTCTTCCCTGAAGAACTTTTGCAAGACTAAACAAAGTATCACTCTCCGTGAAACTTGTCCTACTGTGACACGACGTCGCTACGCCTTCCTTCAATTTTTCAAGGTACTTGGCCTCTTGCCTCCCTTCAACTCCTTTGAAGGTTCAAATCCTTTTGAGATTTTCCTCGACTTCGAGTCTTTTAGAAAACTCCTCCTTGCACTCCTCATGGAAAGCCTTCAAACACCTTCAAGTGTTGAACTCCCTTCGACTCTGCACACACCTACACAACAGTCTCTCAACAAGTCTTTCAGGTTACAAAACCTGAACCTCTACTCAGCCTGCACACACCTTGCATGGCTCCTGTGCTTAACTTACAATTCTGTGTGAATGAGGACAAAAGCTACCTGATCTGATCTTTCAGAAACAATCCTCTAAACCCTTTGTCAATGCACTCCTTGAGGACAATTCAACTGCACTCCTTGCAGAAAATCTTTGCTCAGATAGAGAAACAATTGAAACTCAATCCTTTACTCTTTCCTTTCAAATTTCAAACATTCAACAAGAAATCATTCATACATAGCATAAAAGAAATTGCATGACAGAAAGAATAAAACTTTTATGAGCATAACATTCAAAAATGCATACACAAAGAATATTTGAACACCATGAGTCTGAATCAAAACCTTCTTGTATTAATCCAAAACTTTTGTACATGGAATTCAGCTACACAACTCTCTGCTTATTCTCTTCTATGCTCTATGCTCTCAACTGGCATAATCTCCTCTCTCCCTTCTATTCTCTTCTTCTATTCTATGCTCTCTGTTACAATACACAATGAGGGTGTCTATATCTCGTTTCCCTCTCTCATTCTAAACTGTCTAATCTACGCATTAAATTATATCTACTTGCATTAACTACTATAAATGCCTTCTACCTACTAAGGATGAGAGTGGATCGCTCAAGGTCCATTTACATTTTACAAGTGTGCCTCCACTTGATGAATTCATTAATGTTTCAAGACATTTTCAAAATTTGCGCTGACCGCTTTTCCAGCTGTCTTTTTATCTCCACGTTGGCAAGCTTGAGATGATCCTGCATCACATATCTCCCAATATAACAAGGCTTATAACAGTCCTGAGCCAAACCCTTGACCACAAAGGTGTCCCCCTGAAACCAATAATTTCTCTGATACCAAATGTATATTTTAACCTTGTACAATATTTTACTGCAAATATATTTTCAATAAAAGAACAAAAAAGATGCAATGGAAAATAAACACATTACAAATATATTTTCCCCCCAGAAATCCAAAATGGAAAAACCAACATATTTTATATTCATTCGCCTGATACATTGTTTACAATACAATCTAATTCCAAAGCCCTAATCCAATGATTGGATTAGTCAATAACCATAATTCCTTAACTGAAAATAGAAAACCATCAGTGAAAATCCATGTTCCCCCAAACCTCCATGTAGGGGGGCTCCTTCCCCTCCAAATCCCCCAGACATGGGTGCTCCACTCCCCTCTTACCCCCATGCATGCTCGCCGCAACGTAGACACTATTTCTAGTCGTGAAAAGTATAAATGTTTTGAACCTGCAGATAATAGATCTAGCTAAACAATAATACACACATCTGCAGAGAGAATTGGAGAAATAAGATGAAGGAGAGAAAGAATGAAAGAATTCTCATTAACCATTGTGAATAATGAATAATTTACACATGATATACTCTATATAACTCAATGAGTGCGCATTGGAGGAGAACCAATTCGCCATGGTGGTGGTCTAGAGTGATTTGGACACACACCAACAGTTACGGGAGTGAACTTCCACCTAGTCCAGTCTCTCAGGAAGTTATGGGAGTGAACTGCCACCTAGTTGAGTTAACTAGTCAACTAGTCTTCAATTAACTGACTGAACAAAGAGTAGTGAGGATTTAACTCAAGGAATCAAGGTAATGCACTAGTCTGGTTATGATCCCAAGGCAAGGTCGAATTAGCATGGTGATGATCCCAATGTTGCATGGTGATAAAACCAATTCAACATCTAAACTCAACTCAAGTAGTCAAACTGAAGTGTTAAATGAAAGAAAATATTCTCCAGGTGGAATATTCTCCCCTAAAATATAGGAGACTAGATAATGACTAATTATGACTAATAAAAAAGAAAAAACATTAGGAAAAATAAATCATAGGTCTGTGTGAAGTAACTCTAACAGCCCCCCTGATCATCACTATAGTGAAAATAAAGAATGGGTCACGGAAAAAAGGCCATGTTAGGTACCCAAATAAAAAAGATAAACTGAAATAAAGTGAGGAAAGAGGGAAAACCTCATGGGAAAACCCCCCCCTCAAGGTACAATGCATGTAAGAAATAAAAACTACAGTTGCTAGGAAACCGTGTCCTTCACTCCAAGATGACTTCGTAGAGAATGAAACTTATGCTTAGTGAAGGTCTTGGTGATGATGTCTGTCATCTATTCTGTTGAAGGACATAATTGTAAGTCGATGATCCCCTCATGTACTAAGTCCCGGATGTAGTGCATGTGGATCTCGATGTGCTTCATTCCCCGCCTTTGAATTGGATCTTTGCAGAACTTCAGAGTGCTCTGGTTGTCACACCAAATGACGATCCAATGATGAAACTAAATGCCCAAATCAGTGAGAAAATGTTGTACACACATATCCTAAATGGTTATGTTAACAACCCCTCTATACTTTGCCTCGACCATATGTGAGTAACCATATGTGGACTTACGACTAGGGTTATCGCCAGCCTAGTTGGAATCAGTAAACCCGATGAGATCTAATGTAGAGAATACTACATAATGAATCCCAGATGTGATGGTTCCCTATATGTATCGAAGTATACACTTTGCAGCCTTTCAATGTAGCTCATGCAACTCCTGTATGAACCTCGAAACTACAACAACTGCATAGGAGAGATCTAGTCTGATGTGTGTGAGATACAACAAGCTCCCCACTAGCTATCTGTATAGTGTGTTTTCAACCAGTGGAGTCTCCCTACCATCCTCAAGTTTCACTCCTAATAGGAAAGGGGTCGAAGCAGACTTGTAGTCTTTCATGTGAAATCTCTCAAGGAGATCTCGTGCATACTTGGCCCGAGACAGTTTGATTTCTGATGCATCCTGACTGATCTCAAGTCTAAGGAAGAAGTGTAGTGGACCCATATACTTCATCAAAAACCTGTCATTTAGAATCCTCTTGACTATAGAAATCACTGAAGTCAAGCAACTGGTGATCGACAAATTGTCAACATACAAAACTAAAAGTAGAAGTGAATGGGTCATCCTRAGCATGTAGACATTCAGTTCTGATTTACAACATACAAATTTATGTGATAASAGGTAGGATTCCATCTTGGCATACCATGCCCTTAGAGCCTACTTGAGGCCATAAAGTGACTTGTTCAATCGATAGACCAAATATGAGTCCTGCATAAATCCCTGTGGCTTCTCCATGTATATCTCCTCCGAGATATMACCATGAAGAAATGCATTCTTCACATCCATCTGATGGACTTCCCATCTCTTGTTTGTCRCAATGGCAAGTGCCAATTGTATGGAATCCATATTTGTTGCCGATGCAAAGGTCTCATCATAGTCAATACCATGAACCTGCCGAAATCCTTTGGCAACAAGCTTGGCTTTGTATCTGCTAATTTTTCAATCCACTAAACTCTTGGTCCTGTAGAACCATCTGCATCTGATAATTTTCCTCCAAGAAGGAAGGGGAACAAATCCCAAGTCCGGTTCTTGAGGAGGGAGTTGTACTCCTCCTGCATGGCGGATTCCCAAAAAGGATTTCTAGCAGTCTTGCCATAAGACTGTGGATCTTAACACTAAACCAAGAAAATATGCGTGAAGGGAAATGGTTTAGTGGCAATGAGTGCAATAGGAGGATCCTCGAAATCAGATCAAATCCTCCTAGTATCGGCTAGATCACCAACGAGATCTCCTGCATCCTGAAGATTAGTTTGTGCCCACTTGGGCCTCTGCTTTGGCTCTGCAACTACATCTGGATGCTCTGACTCTGCATCTGACTGTACTAACTCTGAATCTGAATCATCTGAGTCCTCTGAATCAAAAATCTTGTCTAAATAAGAGTCAACATGTGCATGCTCATCATCTCAAACAGGTGGAAGAGTGAAGGTGTCTGCATGCGACTTTTGAGGTACATGTGAGACACTTTCCTCAAATTGGACACTACGCTCAATGATGAGCCGGTCCAAGGAAAGATCAATAAGTCAATATCCCTTCAAACCATCGGGGTATCCAACAAAAATGCACTCATTGCTCTGTGGATCAAGTGCCTTCCTCTTTTCAGAGGGAATCGTGGCCCATGCACATGAACCAAAAATGCGAAAGTGGGTCACTTCCGGTTTGAGAACGCTCCGAGCCTCATAGGGGGTCCTATCCTTGACATATCCGTGGGGAGATATGTTTTCGATGTATGTTTCACAATTAAGTTCTTCATCCCATAGTCTATGTGTTAGTGACTTTGCATAAAACATGCAAGATGCCATCTCCTTTAGAGATATGTTTTTTTTCTCAGCAACTCCATTTTGTTGTGGAGTATAGGGAACTATGCGATGCAACTAGATCCATGCCTCATGGAAAAGATTATGGATATCATGATTTAAATACTCTCCCCTATTATCATTTCAAAGGAATTTGATCTTCTTTTCGAACTGTGTCTCAACCAAGGCTTTGAAATCTTTGAGGTGTTGAAAGACCTCATATTTTTTCCTCGAAAAGTAGATCCAAGTAAAAAGTGAGAAATCATCAACAAAAATGAGAGAAAACCTCGCTTTATTGATGGATGGATGTGGAAAGGACCCATAAGGTCACTTTGGTTTAGATCTAAAGGTGCGGAAGCTCACTGAGACTTTCCTTTGTCGAATTTTTCTTGAGGGTGTTTTCTGAGAACACGTCCATCACATACTCCCTTGGAGAAATGGATGTCTGGTAGATAATCAACCAAATTGTGCTTGATAAGATGCTGCATGTATCTAAAATTCAAATTTTCAAACCTTTTGTGCCATATCTTACTACTTTCATCAGGATGAGTAAGCAGTAAAGAAAAATTGGGTTTAATGAATTCATAAAAAGTATACAATCTAGACTAATGACATATGACGCAGACCCCTAACCCTCTGTCCGAAATCTACGCAGGATCATTCTAAATTCTCCTCGAGCCGAAGAAGCTCCCTTGGATCCCTATTGGAACCTCACGAATCTGATCCATAGGTCCTTCGTGAAAACCCACCCTGCGCAACCTAACAATAGGCACGAGCCTTACATCTCCATGCGACCACAACTAGCCTTAGCGCAAGCGACTCTCAAAACTCTCGAGTTCGTGGGCAAAAGACCCTCGACTCCTCTTTTCCAAACCTTTGATACCCGAGATGACAATATGGGTATGGATCCTTCTTGTTAGCGCCTGCTACATATAATCGTAGGCTAGGATAAGCACTAGCACTACTCACAACTCGTGACTTTGCGAGTTGGAGTGTTGAGCCCTCGTGCTCCTCCTTTGTGAAAACACGAAGCACAATAAGTCAACGAGGGGTTGACTCTTTCCCAGGAAAGTGTGTCTACCACCTGTCACCTGCTTCCACCTTTTTCTGTGTGCTCTATGTTTGCACCACCTATCAACCACGTGGCACCCACCTAACTGATGTGACATTTGTTCGCACAATCCCTCAGTGTTCAGCACCTCGCGACTTCTGTAGTAAAAAAGAAATCCTTTCAAACCCCGATACGTGATACCCCATGGAGGTTCTGATCCAACGATTCTCCCGTGTCTTGGATCCAATGGTCTGGATCTCCTTCCCTGCTCCTCGCAACTCGGGACTTTGCAAAAAACGAAGAATTTGGTCTACCTCCAACTCTCATGAACCCCAAATTCATGAAATGATCCCACGACGTGGGTTGAAATGAGATCAATGGCCCATGTTGAACCACGATCAATAACTCACGTTGATTCTTGATATTAAGGTGGTGATTTTTTCCAACTCCTAACCGCCTTACAACTCCATTGGATCCTACGGTCCTCACGATTTCGCGAGCTCTCTATGGAGAATCATGACCACCCAATTCACTCCTCAATGGATTCTTCCCAACGACTGAGTGTTCTCCCTCCTGAACTTAATTTCTATACAATGGTTTCGATCTCCGTCTTCCTTTGAACACTTCAAAGGTGTTATCCCTCCTAATATTTCACTTGGAAACTCAAGCCTCCAAAAAGAGCCTGCTCGCACTCCTTGCAGCAAACCTTCAAATAACCTTCGGTTATTTGAGTCTTCAACCCTGTGCACTCTTTGCAATAGAGGTCCCTCAACTTTTCCCTTAGTTGATAAGTTCTAAGGCCTCAACCAACCTGTGCACACCTTGCACGACTCTGTGCTTCTCCTACACTTCAACTGTTATGAGAACAATGATATATTTCCTGATCTTTTTGAGATAAAACTCAGACCCTCATCAACGCACACCTTGTGGACGTTCATTTCACTCCTTGCAAGAATTTTCAAGAAGAGAAACAATTGAAACTCATTCTTCTCCTCTCTTAGACTTCATACACCCAACACGAAGTCATACACATAACAAAGCATTGAAAAAAATGCATAACAAAGAACAAATCATTGTAAGTATACCATTCAACTAATGTAAACAGGAAGCATCATAACACCATGAAAATTGAGTCAAAGTTTCATATATTAACTCAAGTGCTCTTGTACATAGGTTCTTCTCTATATCTCTCTGCTACAGCTCTACAGCTTATGAATTCTGAATGATCATCCCAAATTACAATGAGCCAAGGGTGAGGGTGTCTATATTTGTTTTCTTTCCTATGCTTCTAAACTGTCTAATCTATTAAATCAAATCCACCTACTTTCATTAAACAGACTTAAATGCCGATTACATTCTACAGATGAGAGTAATTCCTTCAGATTTGTTCATATCTCCAAGACATAAATGCAAGTACGATTCTCCTAGCTATTACATTAATGCTTCAGATTTAAAAATTCAAAATGTTTTCATAAAAACATGCCCTTTTCTTCATCTGTGCATCTAGTTGTTCCTTTGGCTAGGCACGTTCTTTGGCTTTGTATGATGCTCCTGCATCATACTCCCTCTCTTGAAAATTTTCATGAACTCCTATTCATGATCTCTTGCATGGTCTGTCCATGCTTTTGAATTTTTGCTTCATCCTCCCAACTGACATCTTCAACTGGATGTCCCTTCCACTTGACCAAGTATTTAAAATACTCCTTTCTCCTAGTCTTTCTGCTAATCCTCTTATCAATTATGCTTTCCATCTGCGGCTCTACAGCTACATGCATTTGTTTTTTCCATTGAATTTATTTTTGTTCCTCGTCTACTCCTGCTTCTTCAACTCTGTAAGGGTACAAATCCGCAACATTGAATATCGGTGAGATTCCGACCCCATCGGGTAATTCAATCTCATATGTGTTTGCCCCAAATTTCCTTATGACCTTTCACTGTACAATCTTTTTCATCTTCATCTTATTATATGTTCCCCTAGGGAACCTCTCCTTCCTTAGATGTGAAAGAATCATATCACCAACTTCAAATTGAAGTTCTTGCCTATGTTGATCTGCTCTCCGCTTGTATTCCTGACTTGAATTCTACAATCGCTCCTTGATTCGGCTATGAAGCTCCTTCATTCATTCTGCAAATTCCTCTGCACTAGCACTCCTAAATTCATTTTGTTTTGAATCTTTCAATTCAGAAACTCCCCTTGGCTGCATTCCATATACAATCTGTAATGGACTGTGCCCTGTGCTTCTATTGAGTGAATCATTGTAAGCGAATTCTTCCTGTGGTAGAATGTGATCCCATTGACTGTGGTGTTCAGTCACTAAGCTTCTTAACAAATATCCCAAGCTCATGTTCACGACTTTTGTCTGCCCATCCCTCTAAAGATGATATGTCGACCTAAAAGATAAACTTGTCCCCAACTTCTTCCATAAGGTCCTCCAGAAATGTCCTACGAACTTGGTATCTTGATCAGAAACGATACTCTTTGGAAAACCATGAAGTCTGACAACTTCCTTGAAAACCAGGTTCGCAATATGAGTTGCATCGTTGGTTTTMTGGCATGGTATGAAATGTGCCATTGTTGAAAATTTGTCGACTACCACAAAGATCAAATCGCATCCTCTTTGTTTCCTTGGCAGTCCCAATATGAAATCCATGTTCACTGTGTCCCACGACCTTTTAGGTATGGGTAATGGTTGGTATAAATCTRTGTTCTACCATTTTCCCTTCATGTGCTGACAAATTTCTTCACATTTTCCCTCATCCTTGGCCAATAATATGATCTATTCAACTTTGATAACGTCTTTTCATGACCGAAATGTTCGGCCAATCCTCCATTGTGTTTTTCCTTCAGTAAATTCTCCCTCATGGAGCATTTCAGAATACAGAGTTGATTGCCTCTGAATAATAATCCATCCTGGATCATGTATTCAGTCCATTGGCCTCTATCCCTGAGAATTGTATTCTCAGATGCCTCGTATGCCTCTTTAAAATCTAGGTCATCTCGGTACATTTCTTTGAGGTTATCAAAACCCAAAGTCTTGACTCTGAATTCCTTCATAAGCAAGCATTTCCTTCTCAAAGCATCGACAACTTTGTTAGCAGTTCCAAAAATATGCTTAGTTGCAAAAGTAAAATTCTGCATGTATTCAACCCATTTAGCATGCTTTTGGTTTAACTTCTCCTATTGAGTCACGAATTTTAAAGCGTGATTATCGTTGTACAAAACAGACTCCTTGGGAACAAAATAATGTCTCCATTTCTTCAGCACGTGTATGACTGCATAGAATTCTTTGTCATACGTGGAGTACTTAATATTTTCTTCATTCCGTTTTTCACTAAAGTAGGCGATCAGCTTGTCGTCTTGGCTCATGATCACTCCAATTGAAAATCCACTCGCATCACACTTGACCTGGAATATCTTATTGAAATTTGGCAAAGCCAGAATTGGTTGCTCAATGATCGTCTTCTTCAGCAGATAGAAGCTCTTCTCTGCTTCCTCCGTCCAGTGAAAAGATTTATGTCTTTTCTTCACCATATCCATCATTGGTGCGCTAATTCCACTAAAGTTTCAAATAAATTTCCTGTAGAAGCTAGCCAAACCATGGAAGCTTCGAACTTCAAACACGCTCTTCGGCGATGACCAATTCTTAATCGCCTCTAGCTTTTCTGGATCCATATTCAACTCATTTGCAGAGATAAAAAAACCCAAATAAATGTGTTATGTTCTCATGAATGATAATTTATTTACATTGATCAACAATTTCTCTTGTTGTAATCTTCTCATTACTACAGTTAAATGCTTTAAGTGTTATGCTTCTATCTTGCTGAAAATTAATATAACGTCAAGATATACAATGACAAATTTCCCTATGAAATCCTTCAGGACTTCGTTCATCAACCTCATGAAAGTATTGGGTGCATTCGTTAAGACAAATGGCATGACAATCCATTCATTCAACCCCTCATTTGTCTTGAATGTTGTCTTCCATTCATCACCTTCTCTCATCCGAATTTGATGATACCCGCTTTTCAAATCAATCTTTGAAAAAAACATTTCTCCACTCAAGAAATCCATCAAGTCGTCCATCCTTGGCAATGGAAATCTATATCTGATGGTAATCTTATTGATTTCCCTTGAGTCTGTACACATTCTCCAACCTCTGTCTTTCTTTGCGCTGAGCACTGTTGGAACAACGCATGGACTCAAGTTTTCTCGGATCAATCCTTTGTCCATTAAGTTTTGGACCTGCCTCTTAACTTCTTCATTTTCCTGTGACATCAACCAATATGATACTTTGTTCGGAAAACTAGCCCCATGTATAAGATCGATATGATGACTTATACTCCTGATAGGTGGAAACGAACAAGGTAGTTTGTCCACTACTATATCAACAAACTCTCCCAGCAACTCTTGGATTTCTTTTGGTAAATCATCTATCTTCGTACTGGTCAAAACAATTATGGGCTTCCTAACCATAATAAATTGTGTGTCTTCCTTCTTCTTAACGTCATCAAGAAGTTCCTTCCCACTCATGAGAAGTACAATGTTGCTCATTTATGTTTTCACCTCTTTATCCTTAATTGGCAGCAACATGTGAGTCCTACCATTTTTCTCCAGGGTGTATGTGTTCTTTCTCCCATCATGAACCACGTTTCTGTCATATTGCCACGGTCTACCCAATAATATATGACAAACATCCATGGGAATGACATCACATAATATTTCATCTTTATATCCTCTTATTTTAAATTCAACTAAACACTGTTTAGTGACATTTACCTGATGTCCTTTTTGTAGCCACAAAACTCTGTATGGGCTGGGATGTACAACAGTCTCTAGCTCCATCTTTTCTACCATCTCTGTAGATATGAGATTGTCTATGCTACCGCTGTCCACTATGACCTTGCATACTCTATCCTTAGTTTTGCAAGCTGTCTGAAATAGACTGTTTGTTTGGGTTGGGTTCTCTGCCTCCTTCTCCGGCTTCAAGAGAACTTTCCTCATCATTAAGGATCTTCCACCCTTAACGTCTTCTGCCTCAACATTCCATCCTTGAGCTTCGGCAATGTGAGTTTCACCGCCTTGTTTCTTCTTATCTGGACACTCATAGGATTTATGTCCAATTTTTCCACAAAGAAATCATTTCACTTCACCTCCTCTACCCCTTCCTCTTCCTCTGGCTCGAGGAAAAGTATTTCTATCAGCACACTGCCTTCCTTTTGAGCTTCCTCCCTTCTTAGGTTGAGTTGGAGGTTTCTTCTCCTCTTCTTTAGGTATCTGAATCCTGTCTAGGGAAATTATCTTGCCTTTGCTTTGACTTCTACCTCGGCCTCTTTGACCTTACTTCCGGCTCAAATTTTCTTCAGCTTTCAGAGCCATCTGATAAGCACCTTCCATAGTCCGAATGTTCATCATGATCATCTCATCTAGAATGTCATATTGGAGACCATTCATGTACCTGGAAACTTTTTCATCATCGCTTTCCCAATGACCTGCTCTGATGTTTATCCTGTAGAATTCTTCAATGTATTCCTTCAATGACATCAACTTCTACCTCAAATTCTACATCCTCCGAAACAGAGTGATTTGACAATCCATGGGTATAAATTTGGCTTTCATCTTTGCAACCATTCTATCCTAGCTTTTGATTTTCTCCTTGCCTTTGCAACGTCTATCATCCTGCAGTTCATCCCACCATAATGTTGCATGCCCTTTAAGTCTAGTAATGCCATGATCAGGGGATCAAATTTTGCTCAATTTTCAAAGTGCTCGGAATGTGACGAAAACAGTGCCATTGCGTCTATCTCGTCTTCCTGATTCCGACAATATATTTACTTTCTCAAATGGAGTCCGTATGAAGGAGATATCGCGATTTGTTCGCCAAGCCAAATAGGCAAAAATTTTGGATGCTGACTGTACCTGTCCGTACAGTCCGTATGGTGACGTGGCAGGAATGTACAGGCCGTACGGTGATGACATGGTAGTTGGTTATTGCTTGGTTGTTGGCATATTGGATGGTGACACGTGTCCGGTTGATGGCGAGTAATATGAGGACACGTGGCCCAATCCATGGGCACCACGTGTCCCCTTCATTTTGTTCATTGGTTATATAAAATTATATGGGGAGTCTGTGGGGTTCGACCCCTGGACTTGCCCCAACTTTAGCGACTTCATAACTCTCCGCTAGCCAAAGTACCGCCATATGTTCCTTGTTAACTATGTTGTAATATTTGTTTGAAAGGAAAGGGGGGTCGGGCTGGGGCTAAGCCCCGACCCGTGGACGCATTGTAACACATATGACCCGAACATATACGTATTGGCCTGGCCGTTTGGCGCGCATTTACATTGTATTATATTGCAATGTATTGTAAATACATTGCATTTTATATATGGTATAACCGTGTGTTAAAACATGCACGTGGGATTTGAACCATACCCAAAGTTTAAATGTGCGTGTGGTTTGACCGGTGGTTTAACCGCGCGGGAGTTATACCGTTGGCATGGTTCAAATGCACTAACCACCTTTTTGCCCAGCCTTTGGTCGCATGCGCTATACGCCCAGGTGCCGAGGCGGTTAGGGGCTGGAGGCGCCTTAACCGTCCTACGGTTTGCACCGTTGGCGCGGTTGCGCCCGATGCTAGGTTTTTATGCTTAAAAGAGCGTGTGAGCCAGGTTCACTCAAGGGGGGTGCGAATTGTAGAACCAGAGACAACAGGCTTGAAGAGGAAGACTTCCAGGAGGCCTAACTTCTTCATTTTTCGACCGATTGAGGTGTCGAAAGAGCCCAGACAGGGGTTTTGGGATACTGGGAAGCCATTGGAGCAGTCGGTTTGTCATTTTGAGCATTGTAAGGCATTTTTTTAGCACTTTGAGCAATTTAATAATAATGATCCATTGGAAGCTGGACCAGGAGATGTAGCCCAGAGAGGGGTGAAATCCTTTATCAAGTTGCTGTGTTTATGTGCTAATGTTCATTGTTTATGCTGCTGTCTATGTGTATTTCGCATAAGTAATCCTTAATTTATGTGTTACAAATTGATCCTGTTGCTTTAAACACATAACATTTCACTTGCAATATTTATTCAAGTTTTTCAAGTCTTCTTCATTTTTAGATCAAGTTGGTATCAGAGCACTTGTTTTGAAGACTTGATTGTTTGCAAGTTTTGTTTCTGATGCTCACAAGGTTGAAACTCACACAAGGAGAAGGTCAACTTGTGGAGCCAAGTTCTTATCCAACGAGGAGGAAGCAGTTTCATTCACCGCAAGTGGCAGAGAGACGTTCACCAAGCATGGCTCAGGCAGAAGACCATGAACATGTTCCA
>JASDQU010102894.1:196761-251510 GCA_032191745.1 Picea mariana | reverse complement strand
GAATTATGGAAGAATAGCAGCACCTTTAACGACACTAACTAAGAAGGATGAATTTTCATGGACTCCAGAGGCAACTAAAGCTTTTGAGCAACTTAAAGAAGTGATGTGCAAAGCCCCTATCTTGACCTCTCCAGAATTCACAAAAACCTTTATTGTGGAATGTGATGCCTCGGCAAATGGAATTGGTGTTGTCCTAATGCAAGAAGGAAGGCCCCTAGCTTTTGAAAGTCGACCACTCAAGGGAAAGGACTTACACAAACCCATTTATGAGAAGGAAATGATGGAAATACTACATGCATTGAAGAAATGGCGTCCTTAACTAATAGGTAGGCACTTCAAGGTAAAAATAGATCATGATAGTCTTAAATACTTCTTGGAACAAAGACTATCTTCAGAAGAACAACAAAAATGGGTAACCAGGATATTGGGTTATGATTTTGAAATCGTCTATAAAAAGGGGAAGCAAAATTTTGTGGCAGATGCACTCTCAAGAAAGGATGAAGATGTTGAGGCCTTTCTCTGTGCTATCTAGATCATCCAAACAGATTGGATAATAGAAGCAAGGGATGAATGGAAGAATGACGAAAAAGTGTGGACTCTCATTGAAAGGTTGCAGCAGGATTCTAGTGCATCAGATACATTTACATGGAAAAATGATTCACTATGGTACAAAGATCGCTTATATTTATGTAATAACTTCCAAGTCAAAGAAAAAGTACTATTGGAATTGCACACCTCTCTAGTAGGAGGGCACTCGAGATTTTTGAAAACATACCATAGAGTCAAGAAGGATTTTTTTTGGGATGGACTTAAAACTGATGTTCAAAGGTTTGCGGTAGAATGTTTTGTTTGCCAACAAAATAAGGTGGAAACAATTAAGACCCCGGGTCTTTTACAACCATTATCCATCCCAAGTCAGCGTTGGGAGGACGTTTCCATGGATTTCACCACAGGGTTACCAAAGTCTAAAGGAAAGAGTGTCATCATGGTGATTGTTGATAGATTGACCAAGTATGCACACTTTTGTGCAGTCTCTCATCCCTTCGAGGCTAGTACAGTTTCCACCACATTCATGGAGATAGTTCAAAAGATACATGGCATCCCAAAGATTATTATAAGTGACAGAGATCCCATCTTCACTGGACATTTTTGGATAGAATTATTTTCTTGTTTGGGTACTCAATTGGCTCATATCTCATCCTATCATCCTCAATTTGATGGACAAACCGAGATAGTGAAAAAATGTCTGGAAGGCTACCTTCATTTATTTGTCTTTGATAAACAAACACAATGGTTCAAATGGTTACCCTTGGTAGAATTTTGGTATAACACTTCCTTTCATACTACAACAAAAATGACACCATTTAAGTCACTTTATGGATACCACCCTCCTTCCATCACTTCTTCTCTAAAAGAAAAATCTAAGGTTCAAGCAGTGGAAGATCACATAGAGAATCAACAACAAGTTCTCCAAATCTTAAAGGACAACCTGACCATGGCATAGAATCGCATGAAACAACAAGCAAATCAACATCGTAGTGAAATAAGTTTTGAAGTAGGGGATTTGGTGTTTTTAAGACTACAACCATACAAACAGATGTCCCTCAAGCAAGCCAAGAAGGATAATAAATTATCACCAACGTACTATGGCCCTTATAAGGTGTTGCAAAAGATTGGTACTATGGCATACAAATTTGAGTTGTCTGCATCTTCACGAGTACACCCAGGTTTCCATGTTTCATGCTTAAAGAAGGTTATAGGCGACAAGATCCCAGTTCAAACTATATTGCCAGAACTTGACGAGGAAGGAAAAATCATATTGGAGACGGAAGCCATCACTAACAAAAGAATTCGCCATCTGAGGAATAGATCCATTTCAGAGTCCACTTGGAAAGATGAGTATTTTATACAGAAGCATCCAAAGTTACTCAAGCATTGCGGACAACACTTGTCTCAAGGGGAGGGGCATGTTAAGCCCTAATATTGGCTCATTACCCCTTAATTGGGGTATATTATATTAGTAATGTTATTTTATTTATGTCAGCTTTAGGCCATTAGTTGTAATTATACCTCCTTTTCTCCTATATATACCAAGGAGACATTTTCATTTTGAATCATTTTGTACTTGAATAAATAAGTGGGGTAAAAGGAGGTTGCCCCCTCGAAGATGCTTATTATCTGAAATTATCTCTTTTTTAAGGCATTGAGTACTTTTTCTGAGGTTTTTCTATGCTCTATTGATATTTGGTTCTTAACAATGGATAGGACGTGATAAACTAGAAGTGAATTTAATGATGCATATCTTTTTCTAGACCATACATGGAAAGACGCACTTGGAGCCTACAAAAGATAGCAATGTAATATTGGGTGATCTAATTGGTAGATTGGTTCAACATCATGCTCATAAATCTTCAAGGTAGCGCATTGGATAAAAACATTCCTAAAGGGTTCTGCAGAAGGCATCCCAACTATGGATAGTGTTGGCCAAAGACCTCGTCATTTAGTTCCATGCAAAGTGATATCTTTGTGCTTCAAGTATATTTGATGTTCTTGATGTTCTCCCACCATTTTTTAGTGCAATGCTAAAGAAGATAGGGTACAAATGTGACTTTAGCATATTCATGCATTGCCGATTGATATGTGAAATAAAAGGAGTATGATTGGATCTAAGCCTAGATTTGATCACCATGAAAATCATTAGAAAATATTAAGAGTCACTTTAGGGTCTTATAGTAGGCCAAATTGTGACATAGGCATAGACTACCGCATATCATAGCTATGGAAGTTGGATATGGAGATGGATTGATAGCGAGGACTCGGACATATGAAGTGTTTTAATATAAAGCCGCCTTTGAAGTAAATTTTAAAATATGGATTGACCCGAAGTAAACAGATTTGAAAACAACCCACTCTGACGTCTTCGGGAAGAGTTTGAGTTTGGTCGGGAAACGATTTAAGTTTTCAAGTGAAGCAGTTTAAACATTTTACGGTTTTTTCTTTTTATTTTTGGCATCTTGATATGATCTTGATATGTTGTTTTTTTTAAATTGGTGAAATTTAAAAAAAAAAGGTAGAAGGATAGATTTCAGTGATTTAAAATGTATATTATGAATACTTTAAAAAAGTTTAAGATTACTAAATCAATTTATATTTATTTGTTTAGAAATACAATTTAAACACTGTAAAATTATAATTTTGTTAACCATTATATTAATTATATTAATTGTTTTTAAAAAAATCATCACAAAAAATAAAAAATTTTAACTATACATTACCATATTATTATTAGGAATCACAATTTCAACTTATTAAAAACCAGACATTAATTTCAACATATTAAAATCCAGACATCACTTTCACTGCAATACAAATACAGAGCTTTAAACGAAGACCGACTTACGCATGGGCGAAAAGCATGTGACAGGTTACGCGAACGATGGAGAGCGAACTTGGAGGCGACCCTGGAGGCGAACCAGGAACCCTTCTCTCAGTCTTTCCCTGATATCTAGGACCTTATAGTCTTTCCCTGGCGAACTAGGAACCTTATAGTCATCCCCTGATCTCTAGGACCTTATAGTCTTTCCCTGGAGACCATCTCCTGGATGCAAGACTTTGTTTTCCTAAACAGCTTTTGTTAGTGACCCTTTACACTCTACTGCTATGGTCTGTTCCGTATTTTAGTGCGTTGGGATTGTCTGCATTGGGACTGTCCTACTCTGTCTCATTTTTTGTCATCTTGTCCAGATAGGGATTGGTTTTTTTACCTTTGATAGACCCTGTCTCTCCTGACCAACAACTGTTACATAGCATCTCGTCGTCCTCTTTTTTCGTTTCTTCCCACTGGCCCGCACTCTCCATTTTCGTTGCTCTGCTTATTACTAGTGGGCCTGCAGTGGTCCCTCAGCCATTATTTTTAATGGAATCACTGTCAAACACTCTTATGCACCCTTCCGACGAACTCATCTAGAAACAGGTGGGTCTTTTTGATAAAGTGGACTCCCTTGAAAATAAGCTACTAAATATTCCCTCCAAGTCCTCCATTTCAAATAGCCTTTCCGTTCCCATCAATTTCCCTGTTGGACTAGTCTCTCCTCCAGTGACAGAAGCCTTTGCTCCGAGAACCACTCCTCCTGTTCCCGATAGGCCCCTCCCTGCTTCCAACACCTATTTACCTCTTGACTGCGCTACCCGTCCTACCTTTCCAGACGTTCAAAGAGTCCCTCCATCCTCTCACCGAGCTACATCCTATGGTCGTAAGGAGTGGAAATCAAACAGAAGAACTAAGTGTTTGGTGCTAGGCAATGGAGTGGGCTTAGAAGACCTTTGCAAAATGTCCATCTGTGCTCTAGTGAGTCGTATTTCCTACAAAAGCTTAAGCACTCAACCTCTAGAGGACTGGATAAAGATTAAGTGGTTTCCTCTCTTAGGATACTCCCCGGAAGTCCTTTACCTCAAAAAAGGTTGGCTCTGCTTCTACTGTAAATCTCTTGAGGATGCATCACTGTTACTATCTTCTTTGTGGGTCTTTGGTGGAAGCAGCCTCATGCTCAAGCACTGGCGAATGGCTTTCAATCCTGACATTGACTTCTTTCAGCACAGACATCTTTGGGTGCTTCTCTCGGGTCTTCCACTTCATCTCTGGAATGAAGGAGCCATTAGAGCTATAGGCAACTCCTTGGGCAAGTTCATCGCATTTGACACACAGTCACTCACTGTTTCTTTGAGGAAAATGGGCAGATTTCTGGTCGAGATGGACATAACTACTGGTCTGCCGAAAAATCTTGAGATTGAATGGAGAGGACGGAAATTACTATAGAACCTAGACTATCTCGGACTCCCTTTCCACTGCAACCGATGCCATGAAACTGGCCATCTTCGATGATCTTGCCCTGGTAAGTCCTGGATAGACCCTTCTGATGATGTCGACCTGCACCTAAACCCTCCCAACTATATGGATGCAGATCCTTCCCTTGCTTTCTTGGATACTCCCCCTGAACCTCACTCCCATCCCTTACCTGGACAAGCTGAACCTCTGACATCTAAGCGATATCATCTTTTCCCTACCCTTTTTAAATCCCTTTCTGCTGCTGAGAAGGAAACTGTCAATAGCCCCCATTGGCTCTCTTCCTCCTTCTGTACTAAGCCTCCCCTTCCAGAAGTTAAGATGCCATAAGCACCCTCTTCATTTTCTCCCTCTACTGTCAGCGCCCATCCGAGTAGTGTTGATCCTACAGTTCTCCCTGCCTCTTCCCCCCTTTCGCTCCCTCTTCCTCCTTCTCTTCCGGCCAAGCAGTCCAGTCTTCCAATCTTCGCTATTGAAACAGAAGAATCCCCAGTTGTTCTTCCAGGATATAGATAGCCTAAGGAAGACGAAGATAACCTTTTGGCTGCGTTGAACTCCTCGATCTCTACTCCTTTTCTCCCGGAAAACACTTATCAGTTACCAATATATCGAGGTAAAGAGCTCACATATCCATCTTCGGAGGCTGGAACTTCTTCTTCACAACACACTAGAAAAGATGTCAAATCCTTTGCATGGTCACGAGGTATTGGTGAAGAACTCTCCCCTCTCCAGACGCGAAGTTCCAGAAAGAAAAAGGAGCTATTGAGCTCTCAGCAAACTGTTTATGTCATCCCCTCATAGGATGGAAAGGCCCTTAGAGCTATGAAGGCCTTGGCACAATCCAAGTAATGATTATGCTCTCCTTAAATATACGAGGGATCGGAGGCACCCTCAAGGTTGCTTCCTTCCGAAGACTGCTAGAGAAATTGAAGCCTGATATCATCTTTCTCCAAGAGACCCTCTCGACCGATCAAAAATCCAAAGACTTCATTCATCAATTTCACTCATCTTGGGTCACAGCGGTTGTTAACTCCATTGGAAACTTCAGAGGCCTACTGGTGGCTTGGGACCCCGATATTTTTGATTTGAGACCCTTCCTGACGAGTGTAGGCATTCTGTTGCTAGGTCGTTGCTTAGCTACCAATCAGGAGTTGGCGTTTCTAAATGTCTACGGCCCCTGTCTGGATAGATCGCAGTTCTGGACTCATCTAGCAAACAGTGGTCTACTTTCCATTCTGAACCTCATTTTTGGTGGTGATCTAAACATCATTCTCTCAGCAGACAAACACTGGGGAGGAACCTTCTCGTCTGGTCCAAACGAAGCTTTCTACAGAGATCTCTTTGCCTCCAAAAACCTGATTGATGTCTTGCCGACCCGTCTGGTCCCTACTTGGCAAAATGGGTGGTCCGGATCTGATGCAATTGCCAGACGTATGGATCGTTTTTTAGTTTCTGATGGTTTTTTGTCTTCTACAGGGTTTCCAACCTCATGGGTGGAGCTCCCCTTCGTTTCCGATCATGCTCCCATCCTTCTTCAGCTGAAACTTCCCCCCCTGCAAATTTCATTTCCATTCAAGTTCAACCACCACTGGCTATCGAATGCTGCCTACTCTGCTTTAGTCCATACTGTCTAGATGGATTCGTGCTTCCTATGTGAAGAAAACCCACAGCTTTGAATCGTTTGGAAATTGAAGGTTCTCAAATCTCAATCAAAAACTTGGATTAAAGCTAAAAAGTCAACGGAGACGTCCCTGTTAAAAAATATGGAGTCTGAGATTATTCAACACATAATTAATTCAACTACATCCGTCTTGGCCGTGGAGGATTCTTCTAGTCTAAAGGCGCTTGAGAGTAGTAGATCCTCCATTCTACGTGAGGAGGAAAATTGCTGGAGACTTCGCAGCCGTGCTACCTGGCTAAAAAGTGGAGACTCAAATTCTAAATTTTTCCACAAAGTGGCAAGCTACAACAGAAACAAAAAGTTTATATGGTCAATTGAAAGAGAATTTGATGGGATTCTTCGTGGACAGGAAGCAATCAAAGCCGAGGCTGTCTCGCATTATGAACAACTGTTCAAAGCCAGCAGCAACCTCAATCTCCATGAGAAATGTTCTATTGCCAGCCTTTTCGCACAGTTGGTTTCTGCAGCTGATGCTACTGACCTCTACAAACCTGTCTATTTGTCGGAGCTTAAAGAGATTCTAATACATTGCAAAAAGGAGAGGAGTCCAGGGCCCGATGGCTAGACGACCGAATTCTTCATTTTCTTTTTTGATCTCGTTGGAGAAGATCTCCTCCATATGGTGGAGGATTCTCATATCAAAGGAAAGATTTTTGGAAGCCTTAACTCCACCTTCTTGGTCTTGATTCCAAAAGAAAACAACTCAATATCCTTCAATTACTACCGACCGATCTCACTGTGTAACCTCATTTATAAGGTAATTTCAAAAGATATCTCTAACCGGATCAAGCCGATTCTTAAAAGGAGTCTTTCAGCTGAACAACTGAGATTTTTGAAAAGCAGAAGAATTCAGGATGCTATTGGAGCAGCCCACGAGAGCATCCACAACATCAAACAGAAAAATATAAAGGCATTGGTCATGAAGCTCGATCTCAAAAAGGCTTTTGACAGCATTGATTGGGAGTTTTTGAGACTAATCTTACACACATTGGGTTTTGGAGACAAGTTTACTGATTGGATTATGTCCTGTGTCACTAGTGCTAATTTTGCAGTGATGATTAATGGAGAGGTAATTATTTTTTTCAAAAGTGAGAGGGGGCTCCGTCAGGGATGCCCACTCTCTCCTTACCTGTTTATCTTGATAATGGAAGGCCTTAGCCTTCTCCTCTCTAAAAGCATCTCCGAGCACCACCTTTCCAGTATAAAGGTATCAAAATTCATAAAGATTGTTCATCTTATGTTTGTTGACGATGTCCTCCTAATGAAAAAAGATGATCTCGCAGAGTGGTTAGTGATCCTGGACTTGCTACAACTCTTTTGTTCTATTTCGGGTCTGTCCATCAATTATTCTAAATCCACTATCCATTTTTGGGGGCTAACTGATGCAGAGCTTATTCTCCTCAAAGACTCCATCCCCTTCTTCTTTATCGATCTGAGTGAAGGTTTCAGATACCTTGGTTACCAGCTGAAGCTGGGAGCCTCCTCTTCTGTAGATTGGAGTTGGCTTGTGGCAATTTTTGAAAGGAGAATTGGCTTTTGGTGTAATAAATGGTTGTCTCTTGGTGGGCGCTTTACCCTGGTCAAATCGGTGCTGGAAAGCCTCGTTGTTTTCTGGATGACTCTGGAGCGGATCCCCAATAAGATCATAATTATTCTTCGAAGACTCTCTTTTAATTTCTTGTGGAATGGCCAAGCTGGTAAGAATCACTTTCATCTTTGCAGTTGGGATTCTGTATCAAGACCTCAAAGGGCAGGGGGTTAGGGACTCAAGAACCTTTCTACCTTCAACATGACCCTTTTGGCTTGTTCTTTTTGGAGAGCAGTCTCACATGACAACATTTGGCACTGAATTATAATGGATAAATACCTGGGATCCTTGCCCCTTCTCACCTGGTTACGAAAATCATCTCTATTGCAGAAGAGGGCTTCATCCTTTTGGAAGGGTTCGGTCTCTTCCTCTCCGATGATCCTTCATTGGCTCTGTTGGAAGCTAGGATCAGGTTCTGATGTTAAAATTGGACGGGACAAAATCCTCGGGCTGGAGGATCAATTGATTCTCTCTTCGACTCTGAGAACACAACTTTGTTCATTAAACCTTTTGTGTTTGGCGAAGGTGAGAGTCTTGACCCGCATCCTCCTTCTTCCGAACAATTGGATGAGTAGTAGCGATCTTCATTTTAGTGGATTGAGTGCCACTGAATAGGACTCCTTTACAACTACACTAAGAAGTGTTGGAATCTCTCTCATTGACGAGCCCGACTCGATTCTTTGGGCTAGAGGAGATGCCTCAGGCATCATTACTATCAAAAATCTCTATGCTTCCCTCCTGCAACCGCTAGACCTCGGCGCTGACAACTCATGGCTTCTTCAGTTGTGGAAGTGGTCGATTTCACTTAAATACAAACTCTTCATCTGGCTCTCTGCAAAAGAGAAAATTCTCACCTAGGAGATGCTCCGTAAGAGAGGCTGGGGGGGGCCTGGGATCTGTCTCCTATGTAACCGAGCCTCCAAAGACATTCATCACCTACTTATACATTGTGATTTTACAAAGGTTTTCTGGAATCGACTATTTCAACATTTTTCTCTTACCTTCTCTTGGATTGACGCCACCATCTCGGATTGTTTTTCTTTGTGGTCCACTGAAAAATCTGCTCTGCTTTATTTGGTTGCCCATGCCTGCTGGAAGATTTGGATAGAACGGAACAAAGTGATTTTTGATGATCGCCCTCCTTCCTCTCTTGTTGTAGTTCACAGAGTTTTGGCTTCCTTCTCCTGGCAACCGTCTACTGTAAAATCCTTCCACTACAAAGCTTGTGAGTTTAAGATGGCTGAAGGTTACACTTTAGCATGTTTTGATGGTGTTGCAAAATCAAATGGCTTATTTTGTGGGGCCAGGGGCACCTTCAAAACCCATCCGTCGAGGACCACAAAGTGGTTCATCAATTGTGGAGCGGGTACAAATACTAAAGCTGAACTTTTGGGCTTATGGGCTTCCCTCACTCTAGCATCCTTTTGGTCTATCAACCACTTACATGTCCTTGGAGACTCGAGAGTTATTATCGACTTGATAAATCATAAATGCAACCTCCATTCAGTCCATATTGAATGTTGGAAGCAAAAAACGCAGGATCTGTCCAAAAATTTCACCGATTTTAACTTCCATCACATTTCCAGAACACACAATACAGAGGCGGATGCTCTCTCAGAGAGGGCTCTAAATGAAGTGGTAGGGAGACTCTCGGTCTACCACTGTGATAAAGGGAAAGAGAGTCCTATCTCCTATATTAATATCTTTGAATTAGGATGGTTGTTCCTATTAAAGTAGATAGTTGACAGTTTTTTGAAAGCTTTTTGCTTGCTTCATCTTCCAGTCTTCCTTTTTCTATAGCTTGCCTTGGTTCTGTTTCCTTCGAATCACTGTTGTCTTTGATTGTAATGGTCCTTTCATTGCTAGCACACTGACCATGGTTCTCAATATGCTGCAGCCTACTGTAAACGAATTTATACCCTATATAAATTTGAGAAAAAAATTTCTTGGAATAAAAAAGGTAATGTTTTGAGTTTAGTTAGAATATATATATATATATATATATATATATATATATATATAATCTTTATATAGTTATAACAATAAAAGTATTTTACTTTATAAAATAAGGTGTTGGTTTAATTGGTTAACACATTAAGATTTTGCTTTAATTTTCAAAATTTATCAAAAATAAGAAATTTTCATTATCAACCCTTTTATAACCAAGAGTATAATCAATTAATTATTTATAATGATTGTTTTCACTCCTTACAAAATGTATCAACTTAATAATTAAAATAAAAAACACAAATATTATAATTATAGACTTTTTTTAATTTTCAAAATTTATCAAAAATAAAAAAATTCTTATTATCAACACTTTTAACGAGAGTATAATTAATTAATTATTATATTAATAATTAAAATAAAAAACAAAAATATTATAATTATAGACTTTTTTTTTTTTTTTAATTTTCAAAATTTCTCAAAAATAAAGAAATTTTTATTCTCAATACTTTTAACCAATAGTATAATCAACTAATTATTCATAATGATTATTTTCACTCCTTATAAAATATATCAACTTAATAATTAAAATAAAAAACACAAATATTATAACTATATTTTAGATTAGTCCTCGAGGTGTAGGACAGTCGGTGACGGAGTGTGTTGTTAAGCCACTCCGTGATGTTAAAGTTACCGGTTCGAAACCTGCGGGGACAAAAAATCCAACCATGTTAAGGGTTGGTGTGGCTCAGGCCGGGTACGATCCCTGGATGATTTTGACAGCTTAGATGCCCCTGAGTCGTGGTTTCTCAAGCCACAGGTTAATCGCGTAGCCAACAAGTCCCGCACAAATTAACAAACAAAAAAAAACTATATTTTAGATTAAAAAAATTATAATAATATTACATATATTATAACGATAATGCATATAAGTCCAAAAGATTATCACATGCTTTGTGCATTTAAGTCCAAAGGATTATAAGAATCTTATGGAAAAAGCTAGTGGCCCAATTTAGTGTCCAATTTAGATCAGGATGAATTTTGAAAAACGCAAGTATTATAACTATAGTGCATATAAGTTCAAAATATTATAACTATAAAAGTTAAAAATAAGATGCTTATTGGAAATAAGGTACATACTTTTATCGAGGTAAATCGATGAATTTTATGAATGACTATTTGTTCTTAGAATGTTATGAAGAGTCATATTACTTTATGAATATAAAGAAGATTTTTAAAAGGAAGATGTTGAAAGTCTTAATATTCACTATAAAATTTAATTATTATTTTATATTAATAATTATGTGTTGAATCTTTTGGAGAATTAATTAGATTAGATTATTAAGAAAAATCATGAATTTAATAGATTATTATGTTTCAGATATGTTGGAGAAAATTGTTCCAAGTATAATTGGAGTTTAATTATATAAACAAAATCTCTTATATCACGGAAATTTTATCTACAAAACATTTGGTTAGTGCTCATATGTTGTTCATATATTTGGCTCACAGTGATGATTCCAATGTAGCTAGAATTAGCTTCAACCTCTCAAATGTGGTAAAATATTAAATTTCAAGTGAGAAATTTTATGTTGCTGTGATATTGCATATTTTCCTCTCTTTTCTCAAACTAGCTTCAACCTTTGATAAGACTCAAGGTGCCCAAAATAAAAATAAGAGATAAAGAGAGAGAAGTGAGATTAAGAGAGAAAAGTGATCTAACTGATCTCATGAAAAACCAAGAAATAAAAGAGGTGAGAATATATTCCTTGACTTTATTCATTTCACTGAAGGTATTTTTATAGTTTTTCAAAGGGTGTAGTCAAACTAACAACCTAACTAAAAGAAACAATAAACTAAGTGAGCACAGCGTAAAGGTTAAAATAAATCATAAATAATGCAAATGCATAAAACTTAAAGGATAAAAGAAATGATAAATAATGCAATGCATGTAACTCAAGAATTGAAATGTGCAACTACTCTAACAAACATTCCTATTGATTTCCTATGAATTATGTTGTCATAAGGTGGTTCACTTTCATGGAGGGGTGTGTTAAGTGAGAGGGAACCCATGTTTTTTATGACTTCCTCCTAGTTTAGCTTAAAAGATTCCCCTTTTACCTCTCAGTTTAGTAGTGACTCCAAGGGAAGAAAGAAGACTGTGGGATACAACCAACAGTGTTGAGTGGGCATTGTAAGAAAAGGTGTAGCTTCCTTTAGAATCAAATTATGGTGGAAAAATAAGTCTTTGGTGTGACTTTTATCATGTTGATCCACCCTTTATTAATTCCCAACCATTTTCACTATTGGGAAAATGTTGAAGTGATGTGTTGGAACAATGATGGTGCATATGTAGAGAGAGAGAGAGAGAGAAATCCAATGTCACGCATAAGCATGTGAAGAATTGCAGTCCATCTTGGAAGTGAAAACATGAGAGAAGCTTAACGAGAGATGCACATAGTAGATAGAGCACTAGTTGATTGTGTAGATTTACTAACTAAGAAATGTTGAAGAAGTCCAATATGTATAAGAGATAGATCATTGTTCACTATGATTCTTGATCCATTGAAAGAAATTATGTGAGTCCCAATGGTGCAATCATGGCATCATGAAAGAAAAGTCTTTGTCCTTCCATGTTCTTTCGTCATATCTCCTCTGACAACAAATATGAAATCACATCATCGAAACTCAAGGTAGTTGTACTACTACCTATGTCTACAACTAGACTATCCCACAGTCTGATCAAGAGAACAGTAAACTAATACACTTATCTTCATATGAAAGTTTAATATCTACAAATAATAATTGACTTACCATAGTATTGAATACGTTTAGATTCTCTTTCACTGAGTCTCCATCTCTCATCCTCGGGTTATACATCTTCTTCTGCAGGAATAGTTGATTTACTAAGGACTTAGAGTCATACAATTTCCCCAACTTAAATCATAACTCCTTGGCTATAGCTTCCCCTAAAACATTCAGTAATATTGAATATGAGAGACATAATAAAATTGTGCTCTTCGCCTTCCAATCCAACATTTTCCAGTCATTTGTTGATGTTCCTATAGGTGCAATACCTATATCCACCATGATTCATTGATCTTTGTCTACCAACAGGTCTTCCATCTTCATCTTCCACAACTCAAAACTTTGCTCATTAAATTTCTTGATCTCTATTTTCGAGCTGCTCACCATTTCTTTTCACTTGAAGAATCAATACCACATATTGACGCAGCCCTCCCAATCTGCAGGTTGGAAGTCCACGCACACAGGATCATTCTTCCTCCAATAGCCCGAAGAGCTTCCGGCAATGGCTCTCCTATTTCCCTTTTGGGAAATCTACACCCACAGCAAAACCTTGTGGAATCTCCCTTTGTGCTTCGGGAGATCGGACTTCGCGATTCCGCGAATCCTGTGGTCAAGCATCTTGTCTTTCAGACCCCCAAATCCCAAATTTCTGAAACTTCGATGCGCTCACAAGGTTGAATTTTCAACAACTCTTCATTCCATCGAGTTTTTGGACTTCGCAATTTCGCGAATCTTGATGCGAAGGTTTTGAGACTTCACCCCACGAAACCCCGAAATGGTCAACGAAATTGACTCCTTTGTCGATAGTGCGCCACTTGTCTGCCCTGCCGATTCCTATGGCCCACATGCTCCTTTCGACCCTTCAGGACTTCTCACTTCGGGATTTCGTGAGTCTTGATGCAAAGATTTCAGGACTTCAACTCACGAAACTCCGAAATAGAAATCCACGGGTAAATCCAACGACTCCTGTTGGCTTGAAATATACGGTTCTACTTCTCCTGAGCTTGAACCCCTCGAAAACACTCGTTGTAACATCCCTGCTTCTCCGTGAGATCTGACGGCTCATGGGACTTCGCGAATTCTCCACAAAGAATTCCAACCGTCCGTCTCTTCCCTGAAGAACTCCTGCACGACTAAACAAAGTATCACTCTCTATGGAACTTGTCCTACTGCGGCACGATGTCGCTACGCCTTCCTTCAAATTTTTAAGGTACTTGGCCTCTTGCCTCCCTTCGACTCCTTCGAAGGTTCAAATCCTTCTAATCTTTTCCTCGACTTCGAGTCTTTTAGAAAACTCTTGCTCGCACTCCTCGCGGCAAGCCTTCAAACACCTTCAAGTGTTGAACTCCCTTCGACTCTATGCACACCTACAGCAGCAGTCTCTCAACAAGTCTTTCAGGTTACAAAACCTAAACCTCTACTCGGCCTGCGCACACCTTGCATGGCTCCTATGCTCAACTTACACTTTTGTGTGAATGAGAACAAAAGCTACCCGATCTGAGCTTTCAGAGACAATCCTCTGAACCCTTTATAAACGCACTCCCTATGGACAATTCAACTGCACTCCTTGCAGGAACTCTTTGCTCAAATAGAGAAACAATTGAAATTCATTCCTTTACTCTTCCCTTTCAGATTTCAAACATTCAACAAGAAATCATTCATACATAGCATAAAAGAAATTGCATGATAGAAAGAGTAAAACATTCATGAGCATAACATTCAAAAATGCATACACAGAGAATATTTGAACACCATGAGTCTAAATCAAAACCTTCTTGTATTAATCCAGAACTTCTGTACATGGAATTCGGGTACACATCTCTTTGCTCCTTCTCTTCTATGCTCTATGCTCTCAATTGGAATAATCTCCTCTCTCCCTTCTATTCTCTTCTTCTATTATGTGCTCTCTGCTACAATACACAATGAGGGTGTCTATATCCCGTTTCCCTCTCTCATTCTAAACTGTCTAATCTACCAATTAAATTCTATCTACTTGCATTAACTACTATAAATGCCTTCTACCTACTAAGGACGAGAGCGGATCGCTCAAGGTCCATTTACATTTTACAAGTGTACCTCCACTTGATGACTTCATTAATGTTTCAAGACATTTTCAAAAAATGTGCTGAGCACTTTTCCAGCTATCTTTTTATCTCCGCGCTGGCTCGCTTGAGAGGCTCCTGCATCATACTCCCTTGCTTGAAAATTTTCATGGGCGCATGTCCATGAGCTCGCATACGGTCTGTCCATGCCTCTGGATCTCTACTTTGTTCTCCCAGCTGGCATCTTCAAATGGATGGCCCTTCCACTTGACCAAATATTCAAAGTATTGTTTTCACCTGGTCTTCTTTCTGACCCTTTTGTCCAGTATGTGCGCCATCTGCGACTTTTCTGCAACTGGCATCTATTTTTTCCACTGGACCTCTGGCTGTTCATTTCCCGTTCCTGCTTCCTCAACTTTATATGGTTACAAATATGAGATATTGAATATCAGAGAGATTTTGATCCCATCAGGTAATTCAATCTCATAAGCTATTGCCCCAAATTTCTTCAAGACCTTACATGGTCCGATTTTCTTCATTTTCAGTTTATTATATGTCCCTCTCGGGATCCTTTCCTTTCTCAAATGTGCCAGAATCAAATCACCAACCTAAAATTGAAGTTGTCTCCTATGTTGATCTCCTCTGCGCTTATATTCCTGGCTCGAACTCTGTAATCGCTCCTTCACCCGGCTGTGAAGTTCCTTCATCGCCTCTGCGAAATCTTCTGCACTAGTGCTCCTAATCGCAGTCTGTTCTGAATCCCTCAACTCAGAAATTCCTCTCGACTGCATGCCATAGACAATCTGAAATGGACTCTGCCCCATGTTTCTGTTAACTGAGTCGTTATAAGCAAATTTCGCCTATGGTAATATGTTGTCCCACTGGCTGTGGTGTTCTGTCACCAAGCTTCTCAGCAAGTCTCCCAGACTTCTGTTCACTACTTCCGTCTGTCCATCCATCTGAGGATGATAAGACGAACTAAACGAAAAGTTAGTTCCCAACTTCTTCCATAAGTTCCTCCAAAAGTGTCCTATGAATTTAGTGTCTCGATCCGAAACTATGCTCCTTGGTAAGCCATGAAGTCGAATGACTTCTTTGAAAAACAGATTCGCAATGTGAGTTGCGTCACTGGTCTTCTGACATGGAATGAAGTGTGCCATCTTGGAAAATCTATCCACCACCACAAAGATTGAGTCAAACCCTCTTTGTGTTCTTGGCAACCCCAATATGAAATCCATGCTGACTGCATCCCACGGCTTCTCAGGTATGGGAAATGGTTGATTAAATCCTGCATTCTGCTTATTTCCCTTCGAATGCTGGCAAATTCTGCATCTATCCACGAATCTCTTGACGTCTGCTCGCATTCCCAGCTAGAAATATGACTCATTCAATTTTGCAAATGTCTTGTCATGACCGAAATGTCCAGCCAATTCTCCACTGTGTTTCTCCTTCAACAAATTCTCCCTCATGGAGCATTTTGGAATACAAAATTGATTACCTTTAAACAGTAATCCTTCCTGGATCATGTATTCTATCCATTGGCTTCTATCTCTGAGAATTGGATTCTCAGTTGCTTCGTACGCCTCCTTAAAATCTGTATCATCCCTGTACATGTCCCTAAGATCATCAAAACTCAACGTTTTGACCCTGAACTCCTGCAATAGCAAACACTTCCTGATCAAAGCATCAACAACTTTGTTAGTAGTACCAGAAATATGTTTAATCACAAAAGTGAAATTTTGCATTTATTCAACCCATTTTACATGTCTTTGATTCAACTTTTCCTGTTGAGTCACAAATTGCAAAGCATGATTGTCACTGTATAGGACAAACTCCTTAGGAATTAAGTAATGTCTCCATTTCTTCAATGCCTATATAATAGCATAGAACTCCTTATCATAAGTGAATTATTTCACTTTTGCTTCATTAAGCTTCTCACTGAAGTATGCTATCGGCCTGTCTTCTTGACTCAAGACTACCCCTATTTCAAATCCACTTGCATCACATTTCACTTGAAATGTCTTTTGGAAATCAGGCAACACCAAAATTGGTTGTTCCGTGATTTTCCTCTTCAATAGATTAAAAATATTCTCATCTTCTTCCATCCAGTGAAAAGATTGGTGTCTCTTCTTCACTATATCCATCATTGGTACACTAATCTCACTGAAATTCTTGATGAATTTCCGGTAGAAACTATCCAATCCATGAAAACTTCTCACCTCAAAGATATTCTTTGGTGATGGCCAATTCTTGATTACCTCCACCTTATCTAGATCCATCCTCAACTTGTCTGTAGAAATAACAAACCCTAAATAAATGAGTTTTGTCTTCATGAATGAGGAATTCTTCATGTTTATCAGCAGCTTCTCCTGCTGTAACCTCTTCATTACTGTAATTAAGTGTTTCAAATTTTCTGCCACTGTTTTATTGAAAATCAGTATGTCATCCAGATATGCGATAATAAATTTTCCGATGAACTCCCTCGGGACTTCCTTCATCAACCTCATGAAGGTACTTGGCTCATTTGTTAAACCAAACGACATGATAAGCCATTCGTACAACCATTCATTTGTTTTGAATGTTGTCTTCCTTTCATCACCTTCTCTCATGTGAATCTAGTGATAACCGCTTTTCAAATCAACCTTCGAAAAATATTTTTCTCCAGTCAAGCAATCCATCAGATCATCCATCCTTGGCAATGGAAATCTATACCTGATGGTTATCTTGTTGATCTTCCTTGAGTCAATACACATCCTCCAGCCTCCATCTTGCTTCGAACTGAGTACTGTTGGAACAACACACAGACTCAAGCTTTTCCTGACCAAACCTTTGTCCAACAAATCTTGGACTTGTCTTTTGACCTCTTCATTCTTCTGTGGCGTCAATCTGTACGCGGCTTTGTTTAGAAAACTAGCTCCCGGTATGAGATCAATATGATGACTCACACTTCTAATCGGTGGCAACGAACGAGGTAGTTAGTCCACTACTATATCAACAAACTCTTCTAGCAGCTCTTGAACCTTTTCTGGTAAATCATCTATTCTTGTGCTGGTCAAAAAAATTCTAGGCTTTCTGACCACAATGAATTGTGGATCCTCCTTCTTATTAACCTCTGTAAGAAGTTCCTTCCCACTCATGAGAAGTACAGTGTTGCTTACTTTAGGTTTCACCTCCTTATCCTTGATTGGAAGCANATGACAAACATCCATAGGAATAACATCACATAATATCTTATCATTATATCCTCCTATCTTAAATTCAACTAAACACTGTTTAGTGATAGTTACCTGATGTCCTTTTTGTAGCCATGAAACTTTGTATGGGCTTGGATGATCAATCGTCTCCAGCTCCAGCTTCTCTACCATCTCCATTGAAATGAGATTATCTGTGCTACCACTGTCCACAATGACCTTGCATACCCTGTCCTTGGTCTTGCAAGCAATTCGAAAAAGTCTATTTCTTTGGACTGAACTCTCCACCTCCTTCTCTAGTGTCAAAAGAACTTTTCACATCATCAGTGATCTTCTACCTTCAGCATCCTCTGCCTCAATATTTCGCCTTTGTGCTTTGGCGATGTGAGCCTCACCACCTTCCTTCTTTGTGTCTGGACATTCATAAGACTTGTTGTTACCCATGATTTTGGTCAATCTTGATGGTGTATTGATTTTGGTCAATCTTGGTGCAATTGTAAAATTTAACTAGTAACTCTTTTCTAGGGCTCTATTACACCAACATTTAGCTAGGCTAGCGCTTTGGAATAGGAAGAGAGATACACTCTCCAAAGCACAAAACACACAATAGCATCTTGTGTTAAGGAGTGTTAAATTCCATTTGCAACATCTTGTCCTGGGAAGCCCTTCTCACACAAGGGTCAAACACGAGGTCGCATTGATATCGACAGAGTTACTCACCTTGCTTTGTTGATATCGGTGTAGAGATTGCACGTATTACGGGGATCACTTGGAGGTATAACCACAATGATGAGTGGAAGCCTTTTGAGTTGATTTCAGGCTAGATACCCTACCCTTTCATGTGGATCGGACTGTCAACTGTCCCCCCAGGCTTTATTATTGTCGGTGGTAACCTTAATGTCCTATCTTTCTAGGTTCTTACACAAGGTGACTGTGAAGGGGAAAGTCTTCACGGTACCTGGAATCGACGTTGGCCAAACTCACTCGGGCTCCTTGGAGGGTATACCCACGATTATGTGTGGGAGCTTGCACCAGGGTGTAAGTCCATTAAGTAGGTTGTCAGCGTAAATTTTCCACCCTAGCCCAGCCCCTTCTCATCTCGTTGTTGCGACGTTGGATTTCATCACCAACTAGTGACTTCAGAATTAGAAGGTCTTTTTTGTTTGGTGTTGTTTCCTAGATTTTGTTTACTAGCGTGTGTTGTTTGATTACCAAAATTTGACCATACGATTTTCTTCGTGAAGTTTGTCACTCGTTTACAATAGCTCCTCCATGTCGTTCACGTAGAATGCAAAATTTATCTCTAGAGCATCTGGAAGGTTCTCAACCCTTGCCTACAAGTTCACCTGAGGGCTCTCCTCAGTGGAGTGAAGTCCCAGCTGTCACCATGCCACAAGTGGAATGAACTGACTCTCTAGAGCATTTCCGAATTACTAATACTCGAGAGGACTTTCGACTTCACCCTGATTCTGAGCGACCATTTATGTGACTTAATTCTTCCGGAGAATTAGTTGTTACGTCTTCTGGATCACCAGTTGGACCCTTTCCAGGCATTGAATGCCAAGATCTTTTTTGGTCTACAGGCATTTTTCGACGGGATCTTTTTGGTCCAGGATCACCTGTGATATCCGAAATCACCTCACCTGTGATTTATGAAATCTCTAGTCCAGAGACAGTACCGTTTACTACCGCCTATCGCTTTTTTGGTATAGACGCCCCATAATATGACCACGTCTTGACTGTCCCTATCGAAATGGCCCATCACACAGATACTACGAGTGTTCACACTGGGTTTACCGCGGTTAGTCTCGCCCCAATCAGCACACCGCGAACACCCAACGTCACCCCAACACTACCATCTAGATACCATGCATTGAATGCTTCCATTCCCACTCCTATGCAAACGCCATCCGGCTCTCCCGGTGGTCCTTCTTCTTTTGGGCACTCTCTTCCCAGTTTTATTCCAACACTCCCTCAATTTCCTTTTGGAGGACCTCTTTCATCCTCCACTGGCAGTCTTAACCCTAGTGGCACTATTCCGTCATTCACACCAAATTACCAGATTCCCGTCAGTGGAAAACTTCACCAAGGTGGTATGACTCAACCCCCTCTCAGTGGGCAAATTCCTATTGGAACACAAATCCCAATTGGAACACAACCCCCAATTGGAACACTGCCCCCAATTGGAACACCATCTTCGATAGGAGGACCGACCCCACCTTATGGACAAAACATACCTCCGTCCTTGGCCTAGTATTGGAATCAGTTGATACAACATCCTTCTCAATCGACTGGGGGGCCGCAGTTTCCAGCTGCATCTGTGATACCCCCTAGTATGGGCTAACCATATCCAGGTATGTTCAATCCCATTTCGAGGTCAAATGCTCAGACTCACATCCCTGTTCCAGGATACAATCCCATGAGATACTATCCTCTCCAACCACCACCAAATCTGCCTGGGTCTTCACATTATATGCAGACTGCTTATGGTCCTACTGGTTTGCCGACAGGGCTTCCTCCCCAAATCCACCAGTACCCACAGGTGAATCGACAGTTACCCTTTTTGGCCACTTTGGATCTTCCATATTTGTCAAGGATTTTAAATGATCCAATTCGTCACTCTCCCCAATGGCCGGCTATACCAGCCAAGCTACCATCGAACATCCCTAAATTCGATGGCAAAGCGGAAGAGGACCCGAACAATCACATCATGACTTTTCACCTCTAGTGTTCATCCAACTCATTGATGGGTGACTCTATTCATTTACATCTTTTTGAATGAACCCTCACAAGTTCTGCTGCGAAGTGGTATATTGAATTACCATGAGGTTTCTTCACTGACTTCAACACCCTAGCTATGGCTTTCCTCACACACTACCAGTTACCGATCCGTTATGAAACTGGGACCAAGATTTTGAGTTCTTTCAAACAGAACAAGGCCATTCATATATCCGATCACATTCATGAGTGGCGATGAAGACGATGTCTCATTAAACTCGAACTCTCCAATCAGTTGTTGGCAGAGTGGTTCACAAAGTCATTTGTGAATGACATCGGTCGTGACATTGCCATGGGTGGAGTAGTCACGGAAGAGTAGGCTATAAGTCGTGCTCAATACCTTGACCTCGTTTACTCACAAACAGGTACCCTTTACGATTTACTACCTGACTTACCTCGTCCTTCCACTTCCTCCACTTCAACTACTCCAACTGCTTCACATGCAACCGACAGTGTGATTGACACTTTCCAGGCCCAACCACATTCTGCCTCAAGCACAAACCCCAAACCTACTTCTTCTAATGTTCAAAATGATCTGTCTCCTACCCCTCCCACTGGCAAGACTTCTGAGGTAAATGCAATTCAATCTACCCCAGCCGGTAAAAAAAAATCCCAAAAGGGAAGGGGTAAGAATAAGGAGGACAAAAATACTTCTCAAGCAGAGTGAACCAAAACTACACCTGTTGACAATCGGGATAAGCGCAAACCTCGATACCCTTGTCTTATCTGTGGTGATGATCACTACACGAAGGATTGTCCACGACGCACCGAGGTCACTAAGTTCCTTCAAGGTTCCCCAAAACCACCTTCTCCGACCATTTTGTCCCAACCCTTCCCATCTCAACAACAGGCTCAGTTGGTCATTCATAACCAACCCTCATCTTCTACTACATCCTATGTATTGATGTGTACTAGCGATTCAAAGCAGAGCGACGTTGCACTCACCACTCGAGCCAAAGATTATTCTCCCTCTAAAGAGAAGGTTGATGATCTACCTCCTTCCTTGGTACAACACTCTCCCGCGACTCCACCTACCAATGGTCCTCTTCATCTCGAACGACCGAGCCTCGACACAGTTCTTCGACCCCCCCCGAAGGGCGTCATTTGGAAATCGGCTTTCAATCCTCATGCTCGTGCTACCTAGAACTACAGCATTGCTGAAGATCTGGCCCAAGCACCTTTCGCGATGTCAGCCCTTGAAGTCCTTCAAAGTTGTTCTATGAAACGGAAGGCATTGTTGAAAGCTATTGGTGGAATCGACCCGACGGATACGAATTTAATTTTTTTTTACTTGGAAGATCACATTCCAAGGTTACCCCCTCAACTTGCATTCCAGATCCAAGTGATTGTCTTTGACAAAAACATTTGTCGAACCATTATCGATGAGGGTGCCTCGACATGTGTCATGTCTCTTTCTTGCTGGAAAGGCATTGTCTCTCCCCCTTTGAACAAATCCTAGAACACTCTTAAAGCCTTCAATAACTTTGGTTTTAAGCCTTACGGTGTCCTTCCTTCATTGCCCATCATGTTAGAAGGCAAAACGGGCCAAGTCGATGTGGAAGTCTTTAACGCTCCCCTTGATTACAATCTTCTGCTTGGCCACAACTGGATCGATTCCATGCGCACAGTTGTGTCGACCCTTTTCCGTGTGGAATGTTTCCCACATCAAGGAAAGGTCATCACTGTCGACCAACTAGCCTTCTTTAATTTCGATACCCGTACTAGCAATGTACCATTCATCGCTAAAACCCCACCGGGTTATGAGAACGTTGGTGTAGGCCTTCTAAAAGACTCTTCGTTAATGGGTACTTTCCCCATTCTACCGCCCAATGTTCCATGCTCGTCTGTCGCTTCAATCAACATGATCTCCACCTCGATTCACGAGCTTCCTGTGTCTCATGACCTCTGGATAGTACTTGAACCTGAAGATCATCTTCGTTACGGCGACAAAATGCCATTAAGTACGGTTGAATCTGCCTATCAGGCCATTCAATCGACAACCCCTTCTACCCCCTCTCTTGGTGAGTTATCTCCAGATCCTTTCCGTGTCATTTTTCCCACCGACGAGATGATCATGTCTGTCATGGAAGACACCCCTTGGGATGATGGACATCATCGTTCCATCCTCTTTTTGGAGCAACATACCATTGAGAACTATCAACGGATCTCGACCCCGTCGACCGTTGTCGTCATCTCAACGATTCCCGATTCCGCACACAATGTGTTTTCTGAAGGGAACTTAAGCAATATCTCACCCACTATTCCCCTCGACATATCCGTTAATCCTGGAATTGTCGAAAATGTCCATATCGAAGATTCATGTTCTTCTGACGAAATTGTCACCTACACGTCCCTTTTCAAAGAGTTTCGTGACATCTTCGCCTGGAGCTACGAAGAAATGTCAAGTATCGACCCTGAGATTATGATACATGAGATCAAGACATACCCCGACGCTAAACCCGTCCGGCAATGCATTCGTCCAATTCACCCATGTAAAGCGGCTACTATCAAACTCGAAGTCGAGAAACTTCTTAAAGATGGATTTATTTATCYGGTGGCTCTCACAAACTGGGTTTCCAATCTTATCTCGATCGACAAAAAACAAGGCACAATTCGTGTATGCGTTGATTATAGGGATATCAAGAAAGCTTGTCCCAAAGACAACTTTKCTACCCCTTTCGTTGATCAGATTGTCGACGATTGCGCTGGAAGTGAAATCTTCTCTCTAATGGATGGTTTCTCCGGGTATAATCAAATCAACATTGTTCCCGAGGATCAACATAAGATCGCTTTTATTTGTCCTTGGGGTACTTTTGCCTATCAGAAACTCCCTTTTGGTCTCAAGAACGCTGGCGCAACTTTCCAACACACTATGTCTTATGCTTTCCATGATATCAAGCACATCGTCCAACCATATCTGGATGATTTACCCGCTCACTCAATGCATTGAATCGATCATTCAACCCACCTCCGAGCCATTTTCGTCTGCTGTCGGTTCTACCGTATATGTTTGAATCCTCATAAGTGCGTTTTCTGCGTGGAATCCGGTCGACTTCTAGGTTTATCGTTTTGCGTCAAGGGATCTGGGTGGATCCTTTAAAGGTTGAGGCGATCCTTAATCTCTCTCCTCCTTCTACACTTCGCCAGTTACAAAGTTTGCAGGAGAAAGAAAACTTTCTTCGTCGTTTTATCCCAAGTTATGCCGAGATAACTCATGGATTTACGTGGCTACTAAAAAAGGGGTCTGAGTTCGTATGGGATACCATCACCAAAAATGATTTCGAAGCTTTGAAATTGTCCCTAACGTGTGCTCCACTTCTCTTTCCCCCCGATTACAGTCGCGATTATTTCCTTTACCTTGCTGCCTCGGATTACACCATTGGTATGGTTCTTGTCCAAGAGGATGATGTTAACGACAAACATGTTATCTACTACTTGAGTTGAAGTCTAACACCTACTGAAATCAAGTATTTACATGTCGAAAAACTAGCCTTGGTTGCCATCCAAGCCGTCCAACGCTTCCGGTACTATATCCTCTCGTGCAAGACTACAATGATTTCCAACTGCAACCCTATGCAACACATTCTCACACGTCAATTTCTAGGGGGAAAATACTCCAAATCGATTGTGATACTCTAAGAGTTTGACTTGGAATTCGAACGCGCCAAGTCCAAGAAGTATTTAGTATTTGCTGAGTTGATATGCGACTTTCCCTATTCTGAAACGGAAAATGTAGTAGTTGATTCATTACCCGATGAATCTCTTTTCCTTATTAGCACTGATGATCTTTGGTATGGTGATATCATTATATATCTCCAAACCCAGACTTTCCGACCAAATTTTTCTAGTATTGACCAATGTCGCATACGCTATCAACCCCGTCAATATATTATCCTCGGGGATACTCTTTATTGTCAGGGGATTGACTCTATTTTTCGACACTGCCTAACATTCGAGGAAGCCGAGAAAGCTCTGAATGACTACCATTCTGCAGCCTGTGGTGGTCATATGTCTAGGTATGCTACTGCCCAGAAGATCTTACGAGCAAGGTATTTTTGGCCTTCTTTATTTAATGACTGCATAATCATCGTTCAAAATTCCATGCTTGCCAGACCTATAATCAAAAGATATGGTCACATCCTGCTCCTCTTCACCCTATAGTCTTTGTTGGTCCCTTTGCGAAATGGGGCATCGATTTCATGACATGTCACCCTCACTTAGCCGGGGGGCATGGATACATTATTGTAGCCGTCGATTACTTTACGAAATGGGTTGAGGCGATGCCGACATTTGACAACACTGGAAAGACCGTAGCATTATTCATTTTTAATCATGTCATAGCTCATTTTAGTGTTCCCCAAGCTATCGTCACTGATCACGGTAGCCACTTTAGAAACTTCATGATGTCCGAACTTACTGAAAATTTGGGTCTTTGCCATGATAACTCAACGCCCTATTACCCACAAGCCAACAACCAGGTCGAAGCAATTAACAAAGTTTTCATAACTATGCTTCGACGAATGATAGGGATTCACAAAACAAGTTGGCACACGATGTTTTTTTCGGCATTATGGGCTTACCGGACATCCATCAAGTCCACTACTGGGTTTACACCTTTCCGTTTAATCTATGGTTTGGAAGCCATTCTCCTGATTGAATGTGAGATACCCTCTTTAAACTAGTTGTTGAACTCCTACCAAACACGTCTGCTGAGGAAGAACGTCTATTGTATCTTATGCGATTAGACGAAACTTGACGCGATGCTGCTCTAGTTATAGAAGCTTAGAAAAAAAGTGTCAAGGCCCAATATGACAAACATGTCAAGCCTTGCATTTTCTCCAAAGGAGATCTCGTTCTCCTCTATGAACAAGATTCAAATATGCTAGGAGCTGGAAAATTCGAAGCCATGTGGTGAGGTCCTTATATCGTTCGACGAGTTTTGGAAAAAGGGGCTTATGAGTTAGTAGATTACGATGGTATCCCTTTGAGTGAACCTAGGAATGGGTTGTACTTGAAGAAGTACTATGCATAAAATCATCTGTGCACGAGTACTTGTATTTTTATTGTATCATACTTCTTGTGTGTTACTATAGCTTGCTTTCATCATTATCTAGTCTCTGCTCTTATGTGACGTTGTGTTTGATTTCCAGATGTCGGATTCTTTGCTACCCTACATTGGCTTCACTGATGGTGCTAGCCGTAGTACTCAGAACCTTGTTTCCGTTGCATGGGAAATTTACACCCCTACAAACGAACTTATCTCCTTACGAGGTGTGTGTCTCGGCCGTGCGACCAACAATATTGTAGAGTATAGCGCCATTATCAAATTGTTGATTGATGCTATCTCACTCGGAATCTGTCATTTGGTTGTGCGACTCGATTCAAATCTTGTAGTACTACAGTTAAGTAATGTCTATACTATTCAAAGTCCTACTTTGTTACGGGTGTATTTGCGAATTCGCCTCTTGGAACGTTATTTTGATTATATTGAATATCAACATATTCCTAGATGTCTAAATACATTAACTGATGCATCGGATAACTATATATTAGACAGACATTTGGATCATTTATAAATCAATCACATTAATTTTTACAACACAAGATAAACCGGTAGAAGCCGTATGTATATATAACGATCAAAAGAGTTTTTTACAAAAAAGTTCTGTCTGAAGACCAAAATGTCAAAATATGAAGCTTATAGCTTCTACAAAGTGACGTCATGGATGACGTTCATGGTAACACACGACTGCCCGGGAAACCCTATGGAGCAATCGACCAATGGACTCTGACACTCCTACTGTGTGACGTTGATAATGTCGTGAAACCTCTCCAAGAGGCATGTCTAGAATATCTGTTGTCAAACCCTCTAGGTTTTGTTCCACTGCTTGATAATCCTCGGCGTCCCATTGTGGCACTGGAACTACCTCTCCTTGCTGATGAATGGGAGAAGTACCAGGAGGTCGGTAAGGTCCAACATCTCTGTCATCAACAATGAATTTTATATTTATTCTTTGGACGAACATATAAAAAACATTTGCATATGATAAAATTCATAAAAACATTTAAAACGAAAAAAATTGTGTACTTCTTACCAAGTTCCCCCCACTGAGCATCCTCCGGAAGGACTAAGTCCGTATCTCCTCGGAAATCCAACCCAGCATAAGCATAATCGTCGACCATCAACATCTGTAGTCGCATCCAGTCAAAGAAGGTATCATCATACTTGATAATTGGTTCAGCTAGTACGTGTCGGGCCATGAGATGACACCATCTCAGCATTCTTCGATCCCTGGGAGCCAGTAAATTCCACTCAACCTGCAGCCTGAGTAATGGAACTCTCTTGAGAAAGAAGGACACTAACAAAGACCTGTACCCAAATTGCTTCAGGTCGCCTCGTCTGCATTTGGTCAATTGCTTTTTCATGCTACGAAGCACATCATCTGCCCAGTTAAAAACCCAAGGTTCAGTACAGTCTATAGCATACTGAAAGTAACTCTGGAGCACCATGTGAGGAGTGGATCTCCCGGCCATATGTGCAATGGTGAAAAAAATAGTGCAGAGGGTCAAATCCCGCACTCCCCAAATAGCTACTTTCCCTTTCTTCCTCTCTACCTATGGAACACAAGTGTAAGCGACAATACTCACTCATGGGAAGCCCACCACCTCTACTACCAGTCAAGCTCATGTGGTATCCACGTTGTGACAGTCTAGTCAAGAAGTAAATGTCCTCAATATCTAAGGACAGTGTGTGGACCCCTACATGAAATACTTGCTGATCGGGATCCCACATATGCACAAGGTACTCTAATAACCTGATTTGGGCCCTTATGCCCGGGATACAAAAGTACTCCAGAAGACCACAGTTTCTCAAAGCAACAATGGTGGGTGGATGATTTCCGACAATGGAATTATCTTCTTCGTGCTCCCTTTCGCGCCATTCCAGAACCATTTTGATGGCCAAATACCTGCATAAGAAGCACAAAAAGAAGATTAATAACTCTACTCACAATTTGGTTTTCTTTCATTGAGCAAAACTTCAAAAAAAAATTATGCTTTCTGGTTCTCGCAGGTGCCCTTCAGGCACAGTGCGAGGTTCTCGCAAGCTACTGTGGGCTCACCTGCGAGAATGACCCATTGTCGCAGGTCCCGTGTAGCTCACCTGCGAGAATGGATGAACGCCATGATAACCCCTAAAACAAACTCAAAATGATAGTTTTTACCAATGAAAATGAAAAATTAAACCATGAAAGAGTAGAGGACAAAGAGCCTACTTCACTGTCGCTGATGACTCATCAAATAGATGCTTGGAAGTCCCGCAATCTGATGCCGAATTTCGAGGGTAAAAGAGGGGTTTTTGGGCTCAAATAGTAGTAAAGTTGAAATGATATGGTAAGAATAGTTTTACTCCTTTATATTTAATTTTACCATGGTATTGAATTTTTATAATTATTTATTTATTAAAACTTAAACCCTAATGCCCTTTTGAGTGCAACTTTCGTAGGCATAATGACTTCGATGTTCATATACAGGGATGCAAACATATTTTTTCTTCTTCATTGGATGTTTTGATTGTTTTTTATGGTTTTTGTATAAAACCTCGAGCTTGGTCTTTGTCCATTCTCAAGCTCGAAAATATATGAGAACATGATCGAGCATACTTTTATCACTTTTTCGGGCTCAACAAGGTTATATGAAAAAGGAACCCCCCTGGAGTCCTCTTTAAGCTCTTTTCAGACTCTTTAAACATGAAAAGATAGCCGAGTCACCTTGCTATTTTCACGCTCCATAAAGTATTTGAAGAAATCATCTGTTGGGCAATAATTTATCCCTTTTTCAGTCTCATTAGACTATTTTATGAAAAAGGAACTGAGAGAGTTCTCTTTTAAGTGTTTTTCTAGACTCTATAATCATGAAAAACCTTCAAGTTTTCTATCATTGTACTTGTTAAAAAAACATCGATAGACCCGTAATGGGACCGAACCACTCCTTCCTAGGGTTCTTTAAACATAATCTGAAGGACTTATCCGAAGGATAAGATTATATCAACAAGCATATGTTATCCTCCTCAAGCTTGCGTAAAAATAAAGAGGTACTCGCCAGAAATGGTGGGGGGGAATTTGGGAAAGGGATATGTTCTCATCTTCATATTGATTGGCAGTAAGCGTCGCTCTTGAACATGACACCCCCTATTCATTATTTAAAGCCGGTTTGGGAAATCCATTTGTCTCTCATTCGATTTGCTACAAGGTCATACCCTGTGTCGTCTTTGAGTCAATGCTGCCAAATCATTGGTCGTGTCATTCATATGTTCAAGAGAAGTTCATCTGAAACCTCTATTGAGTCAGCCATCTGCAGTTGTCCATTCTCTCTGTGTCGGCCTTCCCTATGTCCAATCCAACTTACATCATACTCTGTTTCACCTTCAAAATTTGTTACTCATTTCATGTCATTGATGGGGGATACATTAAGGCCCTCTTGTGATGAGTTTTGTTCCGTCGACTTCAGCTCATTATCCGCAATCAAGACTTAGAATTTTTTGGTACTTTGGAACTTGCATGCCTCAATGGCAGGTTTCCTCGCTTTTGACAGTGGGTTTATATCATTGACCCCTGATCGAAAGATTTCGTCGAATGTTCGACTTCAGCTCATTCATTCACACTTGATGGATTGTACTAGAGTACCTTGGGAGTACTTTTGAGTGACGAAATTGAAGACCCTAGATATCATCTCTTTGTCCAAGTTGCGATGGAATATGTATAATTTGTGACACATAGATCCACTTTGTATGTCTCGTGGCTATGTCATCTTAATTTGAATTTTCTCGCATAGATCCATAGTGTATTCCTGGTGGCTATGCTATATTTTGACGGCACGGATCCACAGTGTATGATTGGTGGCTATGACCTATGTCTAAGATGTCATCTATCTGTGATCTGAGTATGGGAATTCCTACCTCAAAATTAGTATATTTGATATTCTGCAAATGCTTGGTTATTCACAGGTTTTCGATTAGGTGTGCTCCTGGTTTCTGACACACACATGCAGTTTACAAAGTCTTTCAGCTGTCACTGGTTCCGGCCTCATACTTTGGGGGGCATTATGTTGCCCATGATTTTGGTCAATCTCGATGGTGTATTGACGATGGTGTACTCAGGCTCCTCACAAGAACTTTCTCCTGAGAAAAGTGGCATTCATCTCTTCCCAGAAAACTCACTTTTGAAGAGAGTTCGTAGGTTGCTAATATCCCAGGGTGCAAGAATGACCCATTCTTGCAGGCTGCCTTAAGCTAGGGTGTGAACTTCTCGCATTGTGCTACATAGCTAGGGTGCGAACTTTCTCTAAAGCTTGGAAAAAGATGAATTCTCGATGGTTCTAGAAGGGAATCTTCTCGAAGAATGGGTTGGCATTCGAATGGTTATCCTTGTACTGGATTCCCTAATATTGTGGGATCATTCTCATCCAAGTAACCATCTCATTCTCTCTTATATATTGATGGAATTCTCATGGAAAAGGTTAAGCAAGATTCATTGGAGAATTGGTGAAAGAATTGTGTGAAGTACTTAGCTTGAATAGGAGCTTGGAGACTCTAGCAAGTCTATCAAAAGGATTTGATCTTCTTCATGCAAGGATCGAGCAAGTGTGTGTGTTGGAGCCAAGAGCCATTGAAAGGAAGCTTGCAACATCAAGGAGATTAGGTTGTATCTTATACTTTCGATTAATATGATACAGTGGCATGTCCCTTTCCCATAAAGTCATTCTCACTTTATTGTGTAATTCCTTGATCATACACATAAGTTGACAGTTGAATATATTTCGCTATCTTCACTTTGGTTGGTTTGTGTTGTCTTGGTCTTGACCTCACGAGAGCACCAGAGTGAAGTGGGAGCAACAGAGACCCTACGAAGAGATACAAAGGTATGTTACTTGTTCCTTCCTACTAGCTAATTCAATGGTCAAAACTGAGGGAAAGAGTCATGTCATGTTCTGTTTTGTTCTAGATCCAGGTGGATCTAGGGAGATCTGTTAGTGTCTGCACCTACCGATTAGTCCGATAACACTTGTGTCCATCCTTTCCACACGTGAAGCATTTTATTATTCCACCTCTTCATCTTCCTCTACCTTTGGTACGAGGAAAAATATTATTATCAGCATAGTCTCCTCTCGGGTCAGTATATTGTCTTCCCTGTCCAACATATTGCCCTCGCTGTGAACTTCCACCTCTCTCAGTTCGAGTTTGAGGTTTCTTCCAATCTTATTTAGGCTTCTGATTTCTATCTTGGACAACTGACTTTCCCCTGGCTTGACTTCTGCCTCGGCCTCTTTGACCTTGTTTTCAGCTCAGCTTCTCTTCCGCCTTTACAGCCATCTGATAAGCATCCTCCACCGTTCGGATGGTCATCATGCTCATATCATCCTGAATATCATATCTCAGGCCATTCATGTACCTATAAAATTTTTCATCATTGCTTTCTCGATGACCTGCCCTGATGTTCATCTTGTAGAATTCTTTAGTATATTCTTTTACTGTCATCAGCTTCTGTCTCAAGTTTTGCATTCTTCGAAATAGAGTAATCTGATAATCCCTGGGGATGAATTTTGCCTTCATCTTCATGATCATCCTATCCCAACTCTTGATCTTCTGCTTACCTTTGTAGTGTCTGTTAGCTTGTAGCTCATCCCACCACAATGTTGCATGTCCCTTTAATCTCGTGACAGCATGTTTGACCTTCTTGTCCTCTTCGACATCTTCATAGTCAAAATATGTGTCCAGGGCTCTAATCCAGTCTAAAAGATCCTTTGCATCTAGATTTCCCTCATAAAACTGGAATGTCCATTTTTTCTCTTGCACCCATTCTTGCAATAGCCCTAATCAAGCATTTGTTTGCTGCATCTTTGGCTGCAACTTCTTCCCCTTCATGTTCAACCTCAATTTCACTTTCGGAATCACTACGATCCCCAGCACCGACTGTGCACCTCTGTGTTGTCTCCATGTCTTCAACTCTGGTGCGTAGATCACACATCTCTCTCTCCATGGCTAGATCAGGCATCTGCCTACCCCTTCTTCTCGTCATTTCCCTGTCCTCTAGTGGATAAGGTGTTTTCCTGTCCCTTCTTCTTGACGACATGCTGAATTCTCCTTTTCCCTACTACAAAAAGAAAAGAAACCCTTCTGTGCTCTATTACCAAACCTAACGCAGCCCTCCCAACCCATAGGTCGGAAGTCCACGCACACAGGATTTCTCTTCCTCCACTGGCTCGAAGAGCTCCCGACAATGGCTCTCCTATTTCCCTTTCAGGAAATATGCACCCATAACAAAACCTTGTGGAATCTCCCTTCACGCTTCGGGAGACCGAACTTCATGATTCTGCAAATCTTGTGGTCAAGCATCTTGTCTTTTAGACCCCCGAAACCTGAATTTCCGAAACTCCGATGCGCTCGCAAGGTTGACTTTTCAACAGCTCTTCATTCCATCGGGTTTTCGAACTTCGCGATTTCTTGAATCCTGATGCGAAGGTTTTGGGAATTCACCCCACGAAACCCTGAAATGGTCAACGAAATTGACTCCTTTGTTGATAGTGCGCCACCTATCCACCCTGCCAATTCCTATGGCTTACACACTCCTTTCGGCCCTTCAAGACTTCTCACTTTGGGATTTCGTGAGTCCTGATGCAAAGATTTTGGGACTTCAACTCATGAAAACCTGAAATAGAAATCCACGGGTAAATCCAACAGCTCCTGTTGGCTTGAAATCTATGGTTCTACTTCTCCTGAGCTTGAACCCCTCGAAAACACTTGTCATAACTCTCCTGCTTCTTTGTGAGATTTGACGGCTCACGGGACTTCGCGAATTCTCCACAGAGAATTCCAACCGTCCGTCTCTTCCTTGAAGAACTTCTGCATGACTAAACAAAGTATCACTCTCCGTGGAACTTGTCCTACTATGGCACGACGTCGCTATGCCTTCCTTCAATTTTTCAAGGTACTTGGCCTCTTGCCTCCCTTCGACTCCTTCGAAGGTTCAAATCCTTCTAAGCTTTTCCTTGACTTCGAGTCTTTCAGAAAACTCCTGCTCGCACTCCTCGCGGCAAGCCTTCAAACACCTTCAAGTGTTGAACTCCCTTCAACTCTACGCACACCTACAACAATAGTCTCTCAACAAATCTTTCAAGTTACAAAACCTGAACCTCTACTCAGCCTGCGCACACCTTGCACAGCTCCTGTGTTTAACTTACACTTCTGTGTGAATGAGAACAAAAGCTACCCGATCTGAGCTTTCAGAGACAATCCTCTGAACCCTTTTTCAATGCACTCCTTGCGGACAATTCAATTGCACTCCTTGCAGGAACTCTTTGCTCAGATAGAGAAACAATTGAAACTCATTCCTTTACTCTTGCCTTTCAGATTTCAAGCATTCAACAAGAAATCATTCATACATAGAATAAAAGCAATTGCATGACAGAAAGAGTAAAACATTCATGAGCATAACATTCAAGAATGCATACACAGAGAATATTTGAACACCATGAGTCTGAATCAAAACCTTCTTGTATTAATCCAGAACTTCTGTACATGGAATTCGACTACACATCTCTCTCTCCTTCTCTTCTATGCTCTATGCTCTCAATTGGCATAATCTCATCTCTCCCTTCTATTCTCTTCTTCTATTCTGTGCTCTTTGTTACAATACACAATGAGGATGTCTATATCCCATTTCCCTCTCTCATTCTAAAATGTCTAATCTACGCATTAAATTCTATCTACTTGCATTAACTACTATAAATGCCTTCTACCTACTAAGGATGAGAGCGGATCGCTCAAGGTCCGTTTACATTTTACAAGTGTGCCTCCACTTGATGACTTCATTAATGTTTCAAGACATTTTCAAAATTTGCGCTGAGTACTTTTCCAGCTATCTTCTTATCTTCGCGCTGGCTCGCTTGAGATGCTCCTGCATCACATATATCCCAATATAACAAGGCTTATAACAGTCCTGAGCCAAACCCTTGACCACAAAGGTGTCCCCCTGAAACCAATAATTTATCTGATACCAAATGTATATTTTAATCTCGTACAATATTTTACTGCAAATATATTTTCAATAAAAGAACAAAGAAGATGCAATGGAAAATAAACACATTACATATATATTTTTCCCCCAGAAATTCAAACTGGAAAAACCAACATATTTTATATTCATTCGCCTGATACATTGTTTACAATACATTATAATTCCAAAACCCTAATCCAAATATTGGATTAGTCAATAAGCATAATTCTTTAACCGAAAATAGAAAACAATCAGCAAAAAACCATGTTCCCCCAAACCCCCATGTAGGGGGGCTCCTTCCCCTACAAATCCCCCAGACATGGGTGCTCCACTCCCCTCTTACCCCCATGCATGCTCGGCACAACGTAAACACTATTTCTAGTCATGAAAAGTATAAATGTTTTGAACCTGCACATAATAGATCTAGCTAAACAATAATACACATATCTGCAGAGAGAATTGGAGAAAGAAGATGAAGGAGAGAAAGAATGAAAGAATTCTCATTAACCATTGTGAATAATAAATAATTTACACATGATATATTCTGTATAACTCAATGAGTGCGCATTGGAGGAGAACCAATGTGCCATAGTGGTGGTCTAGAGTGATCTGGACACACACCAACAGTTACGAGAGTGAACTTCCACCTAGTCTAGTCTCTCAAGAAGTTACGGGAGTGAACTGCCACCTAGTTGAGTTAACTAGTCAACTAGTCTTCAGTTAACTGACTGAACAAAGATTAGTGAGGATTTGACTCAGGGAATCAAGGGTAATGCACTAGTTTGGTGATGATCCCAAGGAAAGGTCAAATTAGCATGGTGATGATCCCAATGTTGCATGGTGATAAAACCAATTCAACATCTAAACTCAACTCAACTAGTCAAACTGAAGTGTCAAATGAAAGAAAATATTCTCCAGGTGGAATATTCTCCCCTAAAATATAGGAGACTAGATAACGACTAATTATGACTAATAAAAAAGGAAAAACCTTATGAAAAAAAAATCCTAGGTGTGTGTGAAGTAACTCTAACAGCCCCTCTGAACATCACTATGGTGAAAATAAAGAATGGGTCCCGGCAACAAGGCCATGTTAGGTACCCAAATTAAAAAAGATACACTGAAATAAAGTGAGGAAAGAGGGAAAACCTCATGGGAAAACCCCCCCCTCAAGGTACAATGTATGTAAAAAATAATAACTACAGTTGCTAGGAAACCGTGTCCTTCATTCCAAGATGACTTCGTAGAGAATGAAACTTCTGCTTAGTGAAAGTCTTGGTGATGATGTCTCTCGTCTATTCTGCTGAAGGACGTAATTGTAAGTCGATGATCCCCTTATGTACTAAGTCCCGGATGTAGTGCATGTGGATCTCGATGTGCTTCGTCTTCTGCCTCTAAATTGGATCTCTGCAGAACTTTAGAGTCCTCTGGTTGTCACACCAGATGACAATCCACCAATGAAACTGAATGGCCAACTCAATGAGAAAATTTTGTAGCCACATATCCTGAATGGTTATGTTAACTACCCCTCTGTACTCTCCCTTGACTGAAGATAGAGAAATGGCAACTTGCTTCTTGCTTGACCAATAGATAGGCACTGAACCAATACTAAGTGAGTAACCATATGTGGACTTACGATCAGGGCTATCGCCAGCCTAGTCGGAATCAGTAAACCCGATGAGATCTAATGTAGAGACTGCTACATAATGAATCCCAAATGTGATGGTTCCCTATACGTATCGAAGGATACATTTTGCAGCCTTCCAATGTAGCTCATGCAACTCCTGCATGAACCTAGAAACTACACCAACTGCATAGGAGAGGTCTAGTCTGGAGTGTGTGAGATACAACAAGCTCCCCACTAGCTGTCTATATAATGTGTTGTCAACCAGTGGAGTCTCCCCACCATCCTCAAGTTTGACTCCTAATAGAAAAGGGGTCGAAGCAGACTTGTAGTCTTTCATGTGAAATATCTCAAGGAGATCTCGTGCATACTTGGCCCGAGACAGTTTGATTTCTGATGCATCCTGACTGATCTCGAGTCCAAGGAAGAAGTGTAGCGGACCCATGCCCTTCATCGAAAACCTATCATTTAGAATTCTCTTGACTACAACAATCACTGAAGTCAAGCAACCGATGATTGACAAATCGTCAACATACAAAACTAAAAGTAGAAGTGAATGGGTCGTCCTGAGCATGTAGACATTCAGGTTTGATTTACAACGATAAAAATTTATGTGACAACAAGTAGGATTCCATCTTGGCATACCATGCCCTCGGAGCCTCCTTGAGGCCATAAAGTGACTTGTTCAATCGAAAAACCAAATATGAGTCCTGCATAAATCCCTGTGGCTTCTCCATGTAGATCTCCTCGGAGAGATCACCATGAAGAAATGCATTCTTCACGTCCATCTAATGGACTTCCCATCCCTTGGTTGTCACAATGGCAAGTGCCAATTGTATGGAATCCATATTTGTTGCCGGAGCAAAGGTCTCATCATAGTCAATACCATGAACCTGCCGAAATCTTTTGGCAACAAGTTTGGCTTTGTATATGCTAATTTGTCCATCCACTGCACTCTTGGTCCTGTAGAACCATCTGCATCTGAAAATTTTCCTCCAAGAAGGAAGGGGAACCAAATCCCAAGTCTGGTTCTCGAGGAGGGAGTTGTACTCCTCCTGCATGGCGGATTCCCAAGAGGGATTTATAGTAGTCTCGCCATAAGACTGTGGATCTTAAGACTAAACCAAGAAAAGATGTGTGAAGGGAAATGGTTCAGTGGCAGTGAGTACAATAGGAGGATCCTAGAAATTAGATCGAATCCTCCTAGTATCGGCTAGATCACCAACGAGATCTCCTGCATCCTAAAGATTAGTTTGTGCCCACTTCGACCTCTGCTTTGGCTCTGCAACTGCATCTGGATGCTATGACTCTGCATCTGACTGTACTAACTCTGAATCTGAATCATCTAAGTCCTCTTAATCAAAAATATTATCTAAAGAAGAGTCAACATCTGCATGCTCATCATCTCAAACAGGTGGAAGAGTGAAGGTGTCTGCATGCGGCTGTTGAGGTACATGCAAGACACTTTCCTCAAATTGGACACTACGCTCAATGATGAGCCGATCCAAGGAAATATCAATAAGTCAATATCCCTTCAAACCATCGAGGTATCCAACAAGAATGCACTCATTGCTCTGTGGATCAAGTGCCTTCCTCTTTTCAGAGGGAATCCTGGCCCATGCACGTGAACCAAAAATGCGAAAGTGGGTCACTTCCGGTTTGAGGCCGCTCCGAGTCTCGTAGGGGGTCTTATCCTTGACATATCTATGGGGAGATATGTTTTCGATGTATGTTTCACAATTAAGTGCTTCATCCCATAGTCTATGTGTTAGTGACTTTGCATACAACATGCAAGATGCCATCTCCTTTAGAGATATGTTTTTTTGCTCAACAACTCTGTTTTGTTGCGAAGTATAGGGAACTGTGTGATGCAACTAGATCCATGCCTCATGGCAAAGATTATGGATATCATGATTTAAGTACTCTCCCCTGTTATCATTTCAAAGGACTTTGATCTTCTTTTCAGACTATGTCTCAACCAAGGCTTTGAAATCTTTGAGGTGTTGAAAGACCTCAGATTTTTTCCTCAGAAAGTAGATCCAAGTAAAACATGAGAAATCATCAACAAAAATGAGAACAAACCTCGCTTTGTTGATGGATGGATGTGGAGAGGACCCATAAGGTCACTTTGGTTCATATCTAAAGGTGCGGAAGCTCGCTGAGACTTTCCTTTGTCAAATTTTTCTTGAGGGTGTTTTATGAGAACACGTCCATCACATACTCCCTTGGAGAAATGGATGTCTGGTAAATAATCAACCAATTTGTGCTTGATAAGATGCTGCATGTATCTAAAATTCAAATGTCCAAACCTTTTGTGCCATATCCTACTACCTCCATCAGGAGGAGTAAGTAGTAAAGAAGAATCGGGTTCAATGAATTCAATAAAAGTATACAATCTAGACTGATGATATATGATGCAGACCCTCGACCCTCTATCTAATATCCGCACAGGATCATTCTAAATTCTCCTCGAGCAGAAGTAGCTCCCTTGAATCCCTGTTGGGACCTCACGAATCCGATCCACAGGTCCTTCATGAAAACCCACCCTGTGCAACCTAACACCAGGTGCGAGCCTTACATCTCCATGCGACCACAACTAGCCTTAGCGCAAGCGACTCTCGCAACTCTCGAGTTCATGGGTCAAAGACCCTCGACTCCTGTTTTCCAAACCTCCGATACCCGAGATGACGATACGGGTATGGCTCCTCCTTGTTAGCGCCTGCTACGTATAATCGTAGGCTAGGCTAAACACTATCACTACTCACAACTCTCGACTTTGCGAGTTGGAGTGTTGAGCCCTCGTGCTCCTCCTTTGTGAAAACACGAAGCACAATAAGTCAACGAGGGGTTGAATCTTTCCCAGGCAACGTGTGTCCACCACTTGTCACCTTCTTCTACCTTTTTCTATGTGCTCTATATTTGCACCACCTATCAACCACGTGGCACCCACCTAACGAATGTGACACGTGTTCGTACAAGCCCTCAATGCTCAGCACCTCGCAACTTCCACAGTAAAAAAGAAATCCTTTCAACCCCCGAACCCCCGATACGCGATACCCTGTGGAGGTTCTGATCCAATAGTTCTCTCGTGTCTTGGATCCAACGGTCTGGATCTCCTTCCCTACTCCTCGCAACTCGGGACTTCGCAAAAAACCAAGAATTTGGTCTGCCTCCAACTCTCATGAACCCCAAATTTATGAAATGATCCCACAATGTGGGTTGAAACGAGATCAACGGCCCATGTTGAACCACGATCAACAACTCACATTGATTATTGATATTAAGGTGGTGATTTCGTCCAACTCCTAACCGCCTTCCAACTCCACTGGATCCTACAGTCCTGATGATTTTGTGAGCTCTCCATGGAGAATTCTGACTGCCCAATTCACTCCTCAATGGCTTCTTCCCAACGACTGAGTGTTCTCCCTCCTGAACTTAAGTTCTATACAACGGTTTCGATATCCATCTCCCTTTGAACACTTCAAAGGTGTTATCCCTCCTGAGCTTTCACTTGCAAACTCAAGCCTCCAAAAAGAGCCTGCTCACACTCCTTGCGGCAAACCTTCAAATAACCTCCAGTTATTTGAGTCTTCGACCCTGTGCACTCTTTGCAATAGTGGTCCCTCAATTTTCCCCTTAGTTGATAAGTTCTAAGGCCTCAACTAGCCTATGCACACCTTGCATGGCTCTGTGCTTCTCCTGCACTTCAACTCTTATGAGAAAAATGATATCTCTCCTGATATTTCTGAGATTAAACTCAGACCCTCATCAACGCACACCTTGTAGATGTTCATTGCACTCCTTGTAGGAATTCTTAGGAAGAGAAACAGTTGAAACTAATTCTTCTCATCTCTTAGACTTCATACACCCAACATGAAATCATACACATAACACAGCATTGAAACAAATGCATAACAAAGAACAAATCATTGTAAGCATACCATTCAACTAATGTAAACATGAAGCATCATAACACCATGAAAATTGAGTCAAAGTTTCATATATTAACTCAAGTGCTCCTGTACATAGGTTCTTCTCTATAGCCCTCTGCTACAGCTCTACAGCTTATGAATTCTGAATGATCATCCCAAATTACAATGAGCCAAGGGTGAGGGTGTCTATATCAGTTTTCCCTCCTACACTTCTAAACTGTCTAATCTATTAAATCAAATCTACCTACTTTCATTAAACAGACTTAAATGCCTATTACATTCTACAGATGAGAGTAATTCCTTCAGATCTGTTCATATCTCCAAGACATAAATGCAAGTATGCTTCTCCTAGCTATTACATTAATGCTTCAGATTTAAAAGTTCAAAACGTTTTCATAAAAACGTGCCCTTTTCTTCATCTGTGCATCCAGTTGTTCCTTTGGCTAGGTGCGTTCTTTGGCTATGTACAATGCTCCTGCATCATACTCCCTCGCTTGAAAATTTTCATGAACTCCTGTTCATGAGATCTTGCACAGTCTGTCCATGCTTTTGAATTTCTGCTTCATCCTCCCAACTGGCATCTTCAACTGGATGTCCCTTCCACTTGACCAAGTATTCAAAATACTCCTTTCTCCTGGTCTTTCTTCTAATCCTCTTGTCAATTACGCTTTCCATCTATGTCTCTACAGCTACAGGAATTTGTTTTGTCCATGAATTTCCTTTTGTTCCTCCTCTGCTCCTGCTTCTTTAGCTTTGTAAGCGTACAAATCTGCAACATTGAATATCGGTGAGATTCCGAGCCCATCGGGTAATTTAATCTCATATGTGTTTGCCCCAAATTTCCTTATGACCTTTCACTGTCCAATCTTTTTCATCTTCAACTTATTATATATTACCCTTGGGAACCTCTCCTTCCTCAGATGTGCAAGAATCAGATCACAAAATTCAAATTGAAGTTCTCGCCTGTGTTGATTTTCTCTCCGCTTGTATTCCTGACTTGAATTCTACAATCACTCCTTGATTCGGCTGTGAAGCTCCTTCATTCCTTCTGCAAATTCCTCTGCACTTGCACTCCTGAATTCAATTTGTTTTGAATCTTTCAATTCAGAAACTCCCCTTGGCTACATTCCATATATAATCTAGAATGGACTGTGCCCTATGCTTCTATTGAGTGAATCATTGTAAGCGAATTCTGCCTGTGGCAGAATGTGATCCCATTGACCGTGGTGTTCAGTCACTAAGCTTCTTAACAAATCTCCCAATCTCATGTTCATGACTTCTGTCTGCCCATCCCTTCGAAGATGATATGTCGAGCTAAAAGACAAACTTGTCCCCAACTTCTTCCATAAGGTCCTCCAGAAATTTCCTACGAACTCGGTATCTTGATCAGAAAACATACTCTTTGGAAAACTATGAAGTCTTATGACTTCCTTGAAAACCAGGTTCGCAATATGAGTTGCGTCACTGGTTTTCTGGCATGGTATGAAATGTTCCATCTTTGAAAATCTATCGACTACCACAAATATCGAATCACATCCTCTTTGTTTCCTTGGCAGTCCCAATATGAAATCCATGCTCACTGCGTCCCATGACCTTTCAGGTATGGGTAATGGTTGGTATAACCCTGTGTTCTACCTTTTTCCCTTCATGTGATGACAAATTTCTTGACATCTGTCCTCATCCCTGGCCAATAATATGAGCTATTCAACTTTGAGAACGTCTTGTCATGACCGAAATGTCCGGCCAATCCTCCACTGTGTTTTTCCTTCAGTAAATTCTCCCTCATGGAGCATTTCGAAATACATAGTTGATTGCCTCTGAATAATAATCCATCCTGGATCATGTATTCAATCCATTAGCTTCTGTCCCTGAGAATTGGATTCTCAGATGCCTCATATGCCTCTTTAAAATCTAGGTCATCTTGGTACATTTCTTTGAGGTTATCAAAACCCAAAGTCTTGACTCTGAATTCCTGCATAAGCAAACATTTGCTGCTCAAAGCATCAACAACTTTGTTAGCAGTTCCAGAAATATGCTTAATCACAAAAGTAAAATTCTGCATGTATTCAACCCATTTAGCATGCTTTTGGTTTAACTTCTCCTGTCAAGTCACTAATTGTAAAGCGTGATCATCATTGTACAAAACAAACTCCTTGGGAACAAAATAGTGTCTCCATTTCTTCAGCGCTTGTATGACTGCATATAATTCTTTGTCATACGTGGAGTACTTAATATTTTCTTCATTCAGTTTTTCACTAAAGTAGGTGATCGACTTGTCGTCTTGGCTCATGATCACTCCAATTGCAAATCCACTCGCATCACACCTGACCTGGAATGTCTTGCTGAAATTTGGCAAAACCAGAATTGGTTGCTCAATGATCTTCTTCTTTAGCAGATTGAAGCTCTTCTCTGCTTCCTCCTTCTAGTGAAAAGATTTATGTCTTTTCTTCACCATATCCATCATTGGTGTGCTAATTCCACTAAATTTTTGGATAAATTTCCTATAGAAGCTAGCCAAACCATGGAAGCTTTGAACTTCAAACACGCTCTTCGGCGATGACCAATTCTTAATTGCCTCTATCTTTTTCGGATCCATCTTCAACTCATTTGCAGAGATAAAAAAACCCAAATAAATGAGTTATTTTCTCATGAATGACGATTTATTCACATTGATCATAAATTTCTCTTGCTATAATCTTCTCATTACTACAGTTAAATGCTTTAAGTGTTCTGCTTCTATCTTGCTGAAAATCAATATATCGTCAAGATATACAATGACGAATTTCCTTATGAAATCCTTCAAGACTTCGTTCATCAACCTCATGAAAGTATTAGGTGCATTCGTTAAGCCAAATGGCATGAAAATCCATTCATACAACCACTCATTCGTCTTGAATGTTGTCTTCCATTCATCACCTTCTCTCATCCGAATTTGATGATACCCGCTTTTCAAATCAATCTTTGAAAAAAACTTTGCTCCACTCAAGAAATCCATCAAGTCGTCCATCCTTGGCAATGAAAATCTGTATCTGATGGTAATCTGATTTATTTCGCTTGAGTCTATACACATTCTCCAACCTCCGTCTTTCTTTGGGCTGAGCACTATTGGAACAACGCATGGACTCAATTTTTCTCGAATCAATCCTTTGTCCATTAAGTTTTGGACCTGCCTCTTAAATTCTTCATTTTCCTGCAGCATCAACCGATATGCTACTTTGTTCGGCAAACTGGCCCCATGTATAAGATCGATATGATGACTTATACTCCTGATAGGTGGCAACGAACAAGGTAGTTCATCCACTACTATATCAACAAACTCTCCCAGCAACTCTTGGATTTCTTCTGGTAAATCATCTATCTTCGTACTGGTCAAAACAATTATGGGCTTCCTAAACACAATAAATTGTGTGTCTTCCTTCTTCTTAGCCTCATCAAGAAGTTCCTTCCCACTCATGAGAAGTACAGTGTTGCTCATTTCTGTTTTCACCTCTTTATCCTTAATTGGCAGCAACATGTGAGTCCTACCATTTTTCTCCAGGGTGTACGTTTTCTTTCTCCCATCATGAACCATGTTTCTATCATATTGCCATGGTCTACCCAACAATAGATGACAAACATCCATGGGAATGACATCACATAATATTTCATCTTAATATCCTCTTATTTTAAATTCAACTAAACATTGTTTAGTGACATTTACCTGATGTCCTTTTTGTAGCCACAAAACTCTGTATGGGTTGGGATGTACAACAATCTCTAGCTCTAGCTTTTCTACCATCTCTGTAGATACGAGATTGTCTATGCTACCACTATCCACTATGACCTTGCATACTCTATCCTTAGTTTTGCAAGCAGTTCGAAACAAACTGTTTCTTTGGGCTGGGTTCTCTGCCTCCTTCTCTGGCTTCAAGAGAACTTTCCTCATCATTAAGGATCTTCCACCCTCAACGTATTCTGCCTCAACATTCCATCCTTGAGCTTCGGTAATGTGAGTTTCACCACATTGTTTCTTCTTATCTGGACACTCATAGGATATATGTCCGATTTTTCCACAAACAAAGCATTTCACTTCACCTCCTCTACCCCTTCCTCTTCCTCTAGCTCGAGGAAAAGTATTTCTATTAGCATACTGCCTTCCTTGTGAGCTTCCTCCCTTCCCAGGTTGAGTTGGAGGTTTCTTATCCTCTTCTTTAGGTCTCTGAATCCTTTCTTGGGCAATTATCTTGCCTCTGCTTTGACTTCTACCTCGGCCTCTTTGACCTTACTTCTGGCTCAGCTTCTCTTCAACTTTCAGAGCCATCTGATAAGCATCTTCCATAGTCCGAATGTTCATCATGCTCATCTCACCTTGAATGTCATATTGCAAACCATTCATGTACCTAGAAAATTTTTCATCATCACCTTCTCGATGACCTTCTCTGATGTTTATCCTATAGAATTCTTCAGTGTATTCCTTCACTCACATCATCTTCTGCCTCAAATTCTACATCCTCTGAAACAGAGTGATTTGATAATCCCTGGGTATAAATTTGGCTTTCATCTTTGCAACCATTCTATCCCAGCTTTTGATTTTCTTCTTGCCTTTGCAATGTTTGTCAAGCTGCAATTCATCCCACCATAGTGTTGCATGCCCTTTAAGTCTAGTAATGACATGTTTGACTTTCTTGTCTTCCTCGACATCCTCGTAGTCGAAGTATTTGTCTAGAGCTCTAATCCAGTCTAGAAGTTCTTCAACATCCAAGTTGCCTTCGTACATTGGAATGTCCATTTTTTCTCTAACACCTATCCTTGCAACAACCCTGAATAGGCGTTCATCTGCAACATCTTCGACTGCAACTTCTTCTCCTTCATTTACAGCTACATTTTCACTTTCAGCCTCATTGATATCCCCAGTGTTGACCATGCACCTCTGTGTCGTCTCCATAGCATCAATTCTGGCACGCAACTCACGCAATTCTCTTTCCACTGCTGGATCAGGCATTGGCCTATCTCTTCTTCTCGGCGGCATGGTTGAATTTTTTTTCNCCCTGAATAGGCGTTCATCTGCAACATCTTCGACTGCAACTTCTTCTCCTTCATTTACAGCTACATTTTCACTTTTAGCCTCATTGATATCCCCAGTGTTGACCGTGCACCTCTGTGTCGTCTCCATAGCATCAATTCTGGCACGCAACTCACGCAATTCTCTTTCCACTGCTGGATCAGGCATTGGCCTATCTCTTCTTCTCGGCGGCATGGTTGAAATTTTTTTCTCTTTTCTCTCTGCTACAGAAAGCGAAGAATATGTTCTTGGTTCTGATACCACAACTGACGCAGACCCCCGACCCTTTGTCCGAGATCTGCACAGGATCATTCTAAATTCTCCTTGATCCGAAGCAGCTCCCTCAGATCCCTATTGGAACCTCATGAATCTGATCCACAGGTCCTTCGTGAAAACCCGCCCTGTGCAACCTAACACTAGGCATGAGCCTTACATCTCCATGTGACCATAACTGGCCTTAGCGCAAGCACCTCTTGCAACTCTCGAGTTCATGGGTCGAAGACCCTCAACTCCTCTTTTCCAAACCTCCGATACCCGAGATGACAATACGTGTATGGCTCCACCTTGTTAGCACCTGCTATATATAACCCTAGGCTAGGCTAAACACTAGCACTACTCGCAACTCGCAACTTCGTGAGTTGGAGTTTTGAGCCCTCGTGCTCCTCCTTTGCGAAAACACGAAGCACGATAAGTCAGTGAGGGGTTGACACTTTCCCAGGCAACGTGTGTCCACCACCTGTCACCCGCTTCCATCTTTTTCTGTGCGCTCTGTGTTTGTGCCACTTGTCAACCATGCAACACCCACCTAACAGATGTGACACGTGTTCGTATGATCCTTCGGTGCTTGGCACCTCGTGACTTCTGCAATCGAAAAGAAATCCTTTCAACCCCCAAACCCCCGATACGTGATACCTCGCGGAGGTTTTGATCCAATGGTTCTCTCATGTCTTGGATCCAACGGTCTTGATATCCTTCCCTACTCCTTGCAACTCGAGACTTCACGAAAAACCAAGAATTTGGTATGCCTCCAACTCTCACGAACCCTGAATTCATGAAATGAAAGCACGATGTGGGTTGAAACGAGATCAATGGCCCATGTTGAACCATGATCAATGACTCACGTTGATTCTTGATATTAAGGTGGTGAGTTCGTCCAACTCCTAACTGCCTTACAACTCCACTGGATCGTACGATCCTCGCGATTTCAAGAGCTCTCCACGGAGAATTCTGACCGCCCAATTCACTCCTCAATGGCTTCTGCCCAACAACTGAGTGTTCTCCCTCCTGAACTTAAGTTCTATATGATGGTTTCGATCTTCGTCTCCCTTTGAACACTTCAAAGGTGTTATCCCTCCTAAGCTTTCACTTGCAAACTCAAGCCTCCAAAAAGAGCCTTCTCACACTCCTTGTGGCAAACCTTCAAATAACCTCCATTTATTTGAGTCTTCAACCCTATGCACTCTTTGCAACAATGGTCCCTCAACTTTCCCCTTATTTGATAAGTTCTAAGGCCTCAACCAGCCTGCACACACCTTGCATGGATCTGTGCTTCTCCTGCACTTCAACTTTTATGAGAACAACGATATTTCTCTTGAGCTTTCTAAGATAAAACCTAGACCCTCGTCAACGCACACCTTGTGGATGTTCACTGCACTCCTTGCGGAAATTCTTAGGAAGAGAAATAATTGAAACTCATTCTTCTCCTCTCTCAGACTTCATACACCCAACATGAAATCATACACATAACACAACATTGAAACAAATGCATAATAGAGAACAAATCACTGTAAGCATACTATTCAACTAATGTAAACAGTAAGCATCATAACACCATGAAAATTCAGTCAAAGTTTCATATATTAACTCAACTGCTCCTGTACATAGGTTCTTCTCTACAGCTCTCTGCTACAACTCTACATCTTATGAATTATGAATGATCATCCCAAATTACAATGAGCCAAGGGTGAGGGTGTCTATATTCATTTTCCCTCCTACGCTTCTAAACTGTCTAATCTCTTAAATCAAATCTACCTACTTTCATTAAATAGACTTAAATTCCTATTACATTCTACATATGAGAGTAATTCCTCCAGATCTGTTCATATCTCCAAGACATAAATGCAAGTACGCTTCTCCTAGCTATTACATTAATGCTTCAGATTTCAAAATTCAAAACGTTTTCATAAAAACATGCCCTTTTTTTCATCTGCACATCAAGCTGTTCCTTTGGCTAGGCGCGTGCTTTGGCTTTGTACGATGATCGTGCATCAATATACCTCACCAGTAGAAAACCTGGAGTTGGTTTTCATGTCGTATTTGTCCACAGAATTTGGTGTGAATATGACTTTCTTTCCAGTTCTGGAATTTGTCCTCTAATACACGGAGAGAAGGTTGACAGAAAGTTTGGGAATGTGCAATACATTCTCGAAGATTCCGTTGGTGAGTTCCATTCTTCCTTTGTCGGTGACTTTGACAAAAGAGTTGACCCCCATCAGAATAGGAGGACCTTTGCATGCATCCAAAGAAGAATATACTACTTTTGAGGAAGCCATGTGATGTGATGCTCCTGAATCAACGATCCAAGCATTAGGAGAGGAGTTAGTGGAAATCAAGCCATGGATACAATTTCCTTTCTTGGGATTTAGGTCTTCTGTCTTCTTCTTATTGGAACCCTCGGGAATGCCATCTCCAAGGTTGTTTTTTTGAAGTATTTGAGTCATTAGATCAATTTGTTTTTGCATGCATGCATATTTTGAATGGAATCATTTGTGACAGTACATGCATTTATCCCCTTTTCTTCCCTTTTCCCCTTTGGATCCGGAGGCATCGGTGAAGGGTTTTGTGTACCCTTCCTTCTTCATATGTGCATGAGATTTTCATTTATATTTATCTTTAGATTTCTGATATTTGTGGCTGTCATCATGCATAGTGAGTGCATCCTCCATTTGGCCTTTGATTATGCCCATGTTGATGAGATTGGTTTTCTCTTGTGTGAGGGATTCAATAAAGTCCTCAAGAGAAGGCATCTTCCAGGTGGCTCTGGACGCGAATATGATAGTATGGAATGTGGATATGAATATAGATAATTCAGGACCAAGCTTGGAGAGAATATTAAGAACTATTTGTTTCTTCTCCTTCGATTTATCAACCCCACAAGATTTGAGTTGCGACAGTAAATCCTTGAATTTTGTAAATAAATCATGGATATTGTCAGAGCTTTTTGGATCCAATGTGAGAAACTCCACCTCCAGCATGTGTTCCCTCATCTCATCCTGTTTTCCAAAGATCCCTTCCAAGGTGGTCCAGGCTTCATTGGGAGTCTTATAGGAAGATATGTGAAAGAGGAGATCGAGAGAAATAACACTGCAAATTGTTTTGAGTGCTTCATCCATGTGATTTAAGTACTTGGATTTTTCTATGTCTGATTTCAATTCTGTATCTGCATTCAATTTTAACCTGTACAACCCTCTGGTTCGGAGGTCTATGGCTATTTTCTCCTTCCATGCAAAATAGTTGTAACGTGTAACAATGAATTCTTTTTGGAAATCCATCTTTCCGATGTCTTCAATCTTTTGTACCTGCAAAAAAATTTGTTGTAGCTTTTGCTTAGCAGTCCGTCGCCTCTGATACCATGTAAATGTTTTGAACTGACACAGAATAGATCTAGCTAAACAAGAATACACACATTTGCAGAGAGAATTGGAGAAAGAAGAAGAAGGAGAGAAGGAATGAAATAATTCACATTAACTGGTGTGAATAATGAATAATTTACACATGATATACTCTATATAACTCAATGAGTGTGCAGTGGAGGAGGACCAATGCACCATAGTGGTGTTCTATAGTGATATGGACACACACCAATAGTTACGAGAGTGAACTGCCACCTAGTCTAGTCTCTCAGGCAGTTACGATAGTGAACTGCCACCTAGTTGAGTTAACTAGTCAATTAGTCTTTAGTTAACTAACTGAGCAAAGAGTAGTGAGGAGTTAACTCAGGGAATCAAGGGTAATGTGTCAGTCTAGTAATGATCCCAAGGCAAGGTCGAATTATCATGGTGATGATCCCAATGTTGCATGGTGATAAATCAATTCAACATCTAAACTCAACTCAACTAGTAAAACTGAAGTGTCAACTGAAAGAGAATATTCTCTAGGTGGAATATTCTCCCCTAAAATATAGGAGAGTGGATAATGACTAATTATGACTAATAATCAAGGAAAAACCTTAGGAAAAAGAAATCCTAGGTGTGTGTGAAGTAACTCCAACACAATGAATATAACACATATCCAACACATAGTGCATCTTGCATTTCAATAATGACACATCAATCATTTCAGTAATGGTCATCAAGAAATAATTGAGATGGTTTTCCTGTCCCAAACTATGCAAAGTCTAATTGGGACTTTATACTGTACAATACCCTTTTCTGTTGAAGGGAAATTTTCTCACATCATCAAGACCCATTCACCCATAACTTGTGTTTGAGAATTGTAATGGTGTACATAACTCCACTTCGAGGCCAAACATACCATTCAGAGTAGTGAAAATTTTAAGGATCCATACTTATCTTAATGCGAAGAAACCTTGGAGAATTGTACTATTTCTTAAAATGATAACAATAAAAATTTTAGAAATATTCTTGTAAAAATATTCAGACATCTAATGATTTTATATAGCTTCTATAAAATTTGGGTGAATTTTAGAGTAAAATAGTTTTACCCTATAGAATTTGGGTGAATCATTTTCGAAAAACTGGAAATTGGTGAATCTTTTTGGAAAAAGATATGAAAAATTATCCCACAGGAAAAATTTATCCCCTAAATTTTTCCTTTCTTTAGAGGCCATGTGATTTCTTAGCCCTTGAATCCTATAATATTCATGTATGGCCTAAGAACATACCCCTCCTCACCATATCAAGGTCAAAAAAACCTATACCTAGTTCTAAAAGTGTCTTAATATCCTCAACATCCCCACTTGGAGGGCATGGATACACTTAAGAGGTTAGGGATAATTTCAAGGATGCAAATTTATCTTGAAATGTAGAAACCTTGGTGAATATTACTATCCATTCATATGTAAACTATAAAAATTTTGGCAACATTTCTCTAAAAGCCTTCAAATTTATAAGAAGTTATACACTTTCTATAATTTTTTGATATATTTTTAGGTAAAATGATTTTATCTTATAGAATTTGGAAGAACCATTTTTATCCTATAAAAATTAGAAATTAACAAAAACTTTTTGGGGAAAAAGCATGGAAAATTAGCCTAGGAAAAATTTAGCCCCTAAAATTTTCCCCGGGACATGTATGGTGGATCAAGGTGTTGTTATTGAATCTTGATGCTTAGTATATTCCTTTATGTTGTAAGGCCTACATTTCCTCCTCCAATTATTTCTAGGGCCTAAAGGCTCATGTACCTAATATTAAAGACATCCTAGTCCCACCCATATCCCTAATCAAAGGAAAGGATACCCTTCAGAGGTTTTGTGTGTTGGTTCTATGAATTTTTCATAGCCATGCATTCCAAAAATATTCATTTATGGCACAATAATTATGTTTCATCACATGAGAAAGTCAAGGGATTCAAGACTCATAACGAGTGCTCAACATATTCTAATTATGCTCGTATCACTACTTGGAAGATAGGGATTCCCATGGCATGTCTTATGAGGTATTTTGAGTCATGGTTCTTCCCTCTATATTCTTATAAGCTCCCTTTATGACCTAAGTCTTGAGATTCCTCCATAAACCATGTTCAAGATCCTAAGACTAATACCTAGTGTTGAAATTTTTGTAATGTCACTGCTATCCTTATTCATAGGAAAAGGATATCAATGGGAAGTCGTGTGTGGTGGTTCGAGGTGTTGATCTTGTTCCTTGATACCTATAGGCATATTTACAAACTAAACCAGATGTTTCCTTCCCTTACAATGTCAAGGACCCTGGTACCCATGCCTAATGATCAAATCCTCCTAATGTCACTGATATCCCCACATGAAGATGAAGGATATTGAATCACTGTATGCGTGCTTATGTAGATGTGTGCATGCTTATTTTAAATAATATTGTTTAATATTTTCAATTTTTTTTGTCTTGACATATATCAGATTCTTAAAATACATATATCTTTTATTCCTTTTATAAGTGTTTGTACACTCCACATTTTGAGACCTATAATCTAAATATATGTATATTTCTTGATTATGTTGAGAATTTCATATTGGGCACTCAGGAATAGCCTAAAGAATTAAGGGCTTGGCTATAATGAATTTTAGAATTTAATAAATATATCCCGTTAAAATTATGAGATTTGTCGCAAATTGGGTGACAGGTGGTCATGACAACATTGTTAAGTCCTTGCACTTGGATGTGTATCCACTTGCCATTGCTTCATCAAGATTCTCTCCACGCACAAGGGATGATGATCAACAACACCACCCAACGGAGACGATGGAGGAAGTGGGAGGGTACGATGCAAATGGCTAGAGTCTAAAAATGATTAAGTCTCAATTCCATGGAAATGAATTCTATTTGAATTCCTATCCTGGTGTCCTATATCCATGTGTGGAAGGGAAATAAGGATTTATTTTTCATTCCATTCTCATCTCACTGCTTCAGTTTGTAACCTGTCAACGATTGGAAGCTGATCAACTTTGAATTTTTCATGGCCCCTCATGTTTATCGAGGAAAAGCAACCTTCACCCATAAAATATGTGCGACCCTCATTATTGAGGAGTTACCAATGAATTATCATAACTCTGTCTCTCCCTTGGCGCAAGAGGTCATGCATCCCCTTAAGAAGAAGTTAAAATCATCAGATAATATCAAAATGATGAGGCCGTTGATTGACAGCGGAGGGATATAGTTCCTAATTTGGGATGCAACTGTAATCGAGATACAAAGTTTCATCACACTATTAAGATCTACTAGCACACCAAGACACTGGTACCCCAATCTTTTCTTCCTGAAGAACAAGACTATGGGAAGTTTGGACATATATTAGAATCTCTCGAGTGTCTGAAAAAAAATGTTGCTTACACTGGTCTCCTAGCTGGTTAAGAGAAATGGAGGCTCCTTTGAGCTGTCGTGTGATTTTTCCTTGTTGGTCTCTTCTCCCGTTCATCTAGATGCAGGGGTTGTTGTGGGGACCTCTAAGTCTTCAACCCAGGTTCTCCATTACAATATCTGAGACCCGCTCCTCCTTTTTATTTTTTCTCTCAGTCGTCTCATTCAATTATTTGTTTGTTATCTCTGTCACCTAGTCATGGATGTTTTTCTCAGTCAATGAATCAGTTTTATCTCCTCTGATTTTAGTTTTAATATCATACAACTTCATTTTGGTTGTTATCCTTTTAGATGTTTTGATAGGAAACCATATGGTCTGAAACTTTGTCCATTCTATTTATATTTTAACAAAATCCCGTTCTTCTTTTTTTCGAACGAAAAAAATGTCGAATACTATCAAATACCTAGAGGCTATTGCTGTAGAACCATTCTAGTGACTATTGTCCTATCCATATACAAAACTGGTAAGGTCTCAAAAAAGACACAGATCATCTATGCTATATCATCAAAACCTACTTACAAACTCTATAATCAAATAAGATATGATAATTAAACTCGAAATTCTATGGTTTCTATGTCCTCTCCTTTTATGAACTTCTATAGGCGAAATGCTCCAACGGAAAGAGATAGTGCTATACTATATAATCAAAACCTACTTACAAACTCTACAATCAATTAAGATATGATAATTAAACTGAAATTCCATGGTTTCTATTTCTTCTCCTTTTATGAATTTTTATAGGCAAAATGCTTCAACGGAAAGAGATAGTGCTTATTTCTACTTAAAAAAAACATTACAAATTTTGAAAAAAATAGTTATACACAACAACAATGCATTTTTTAGAAGTGTAGAATTTTTTTTTTCAGGAAAAATCATCATTTAAATAGTCAACATGTACAATATATGAAAAATATCATATTAATGTTAGAAAATCTTGAATTTCATATGGCAAAAAAAAAATTAAAAAACAAAATTATATATTCAGAAAACTAATTTAATTTCCAACATTTTATCTTTTTAGGCCATAATCATATTCATTTTGAAATTACCTTAAATTACCCCTTCAAATCAACAGATTATTATTTCTCAATTTTTAAATTGTCACTAAAATTTATACTAGGATTCTCAACATGCATCAATTAATTATTATGTTTTTTCACAAACTTTTAAGAAAAGAAAGTTAAAAAATGAAAAGCAATATATACATCCTATAAAAAAAAAAATACTATTTATAACTATAATTTTTTATTATAAAAAAAACAATATATACATTTTACAATCCAATATTAAAATATATTATATCACCCCATATTATTCACTATCATATTATACAAATAAAAATAAATCTAATACCCATTAAATAATACTCATTAATTTATGAATCATTTACTTTTTCAAGTGGATACTTTACTATTATTAAGTATAATTAAAATTGTAAAGGAGTGGGAAAAAATAATTAAAATTGTAAAGGAGTGGGAAAAAGTACTTATTAGAAGATTTGAAGTTGTAATAACAGTTACAAAATAATATGAAATGAAATGTTTTTGGTTTTATTCTTAGTTTTATTTTCATTTTCAAACTGTTGGCCACTATTTATTATTTTTCAATAGTGTTATTATTTACAACTTCTAAATCTTTCGTCCAGTGAGGGACTGGACAACGGCACGAAATTCTGATTCGCTAGCTTCGACCATGGTAGTAGCTTCGACCATTGGTAGATCCGCAATGGAATAGAATTGCGGATCTTTTAGAATTGCAGGATCGTGCTGGGGAACTTATCCCTTTAGAAACCTTTTCCGTCATAATTTTCTGGTATGTCTGAATTTCGAAGAGAATTTCAAACAATTCTGTGTAGACTGTGTATAACAGAATCCAGCAAAACTCAGCAGATGCAAATTCTGAGAAGAGGCGTTCAGTATATAAAGAACTCCTGATCATTCCGAATGTACGGGGTCAATAATTCAGGTTCCTCGACTATAAACATGCAACACCATTACTTTCCCTGCCCTATAATGATGGTAACCTTGAACTAAGACATAGAATGTGTCAAGGTGTGGTAGCTATGAGGGATGTGATGAGACGGGGGAGGGTCAAAACGGAGAATGTAAAGAAACTAGCCATTTACCCAATTTCCTTTTAGTAGTGAAAGGATTTTGAAAGACCATGAAAAGAGATACATTTTGCACCAAAGCAAATTCATGATGGATAGCAGGTAATAAACTAGAAGTGAATTTAATGATACATATTTTTTTCTAGACCATAGATGGAAATACACATTTGGAGCCTACAGAAGATAGCAATGTATTTCTGAATGGTCTAATTGGTAGATTGGTTCAACATCATGCTCGCAAATCTTCAAGGTAGCTCATTGGATAAAAGCATTCCTAAAGGGTTGTGCAGAAGGCATCCCAGCTATGGATAGTGTTAGCCGAAGACCTCATCATTTAGTTCCATGAAAAGAGAGATCTTTGTGCTTCATGTGTATTTGATGTTCTTGATGTTCTCCCGCATTGCGTAATGTAACCCTAAAGAAGATAGGGTACAAATGTGACTTTACCATATTCATGCATTGCCGATTGATTTGTGAAATAAAAGGAGTGTGAATGGATCTAAGCCTAGATTTCATCACCATGAAAATCATTAGAAAATATTAAGAGACACTTTAGGGTCTTATAGTAGGCCAAATTGTGACATAGGCATTGACTTTCTTAACTTCATATCGATGACCTTTGTAGCTAGTGCACTAACCTCCTTAGGGTGTTATTAGAGAAATGGATTCTGTTAGGGACATAACCTCCCTAACCTCTCATGTAGATATTGATCTTCTCAAAATTTTGTTGTTCCAATTATATCTATTGAATATTCATGTTTCTGCATATTATATTACATCCGGTGCCTTAATTCAATTACTTGCTACTATTTTCAAAACAACCACATATGTGCTTATATAAACGATGCATCCATTATGGGAGTGAACTTGAGAGGTGCCATGATTTCTAGAAGAGTTGTTGTTGTTGTATTCACCTACCAAATTGTGTGCAAAAGGAAGAGAGGGGACAACACTTTATTATTGTCTTTGCTAGAGACCAAAAAAGAGAAAAAACTAAAAACTAGAGGGGGTGGATCCTTTGGCTATAAAAGCCTAACAAAGAA
>JASDQU010102894.1:162306-181267 GCA_032191745.1 Picea mariana | reverse complement strand
AATAATTAAACATATTTATTCATCTATATATTCAAAAATATTATTTAAACATTGTAAAATTACAATTTTATTAACCATAATGTTACCAAATTCCAATAAAATCTAAAAAAATAAAATTATAGAACGTCTAGAAAAACTATGCCTTCTCAAGTTATCATAATGTTAGAAAGCACAATTTCAATTTCAACTTATTGAAATCCAGACATTACTTTCACTGCAATACAAATCCACGTCGGAGGACAGAGCTTTAAATGAACACCGACTTAAATTCAAGAGTTAAGCACTTGTTAAGGCCGGGGTCTTCTCCAACTCTTGGCACCCACAGTCTCAACGTATTGGAATCCAAACGTTACTTTCACTACACCACAAGTTCTGGTGAAATATCAATAAAACGTGCAAGTTAAATTAAATGGCCATATAATGCAGTGGAGCATATTCGAGAATGAGATCCATCTCACTTCTATATCACTTCTAAATTAAAGTTCTATTAAATGCTATATAGATTTCTGAGCACATGTCAATTGTTTGGTACATCTAGAAAAAGGGAAGGAAAAGTTTGAATGTCAAGTTCTATTGAATGCTACATAGACCTCTAGCACATGCCAAGTTGGTACTTTTACATAAATTGAAGGTAAGATGTAAGTGCAAAGTATTATAAGATGTATTTGCTAAAATTTAGTGGAAATAAGGTACCAACTTTTATGAGGGATAAATTGATGAATTTCATGAATGAATATTTGTTTCTAAAATGTTATCTAGAAATATATTATTTTATGTTCATAAATGTTTGAGGATTTTCAAAATAAAAATGTTAAAAGTATTAATATTCACTATAAAATTTAATTAGTGCCTTTCATTAGTAAGTATGTATTACATCTTATGAAGAACTAATTAAATTAGATTATCAAGAAAAATCATGAGATGATGGAAACCCAATGTATGTTTATGATATGTTGGAGAAAATTGTCCAGTATAAACATTATGCCATGAAGTTTGAGGCATAATTTTCATTATATAATTGCAGATTAATTACATAAACAAAGTTCCTTATACCAGGGGAATCCTTTCTACATAATGTTTGTTTAGAGCTTATATGTTGTCCATATAATTGTCTTGGAGTGATGATGCCTATGCAGCTAGAATTAGCTTCAACCTCTCTAATGTGGTAAAATATTTAATTTCAAGTGAGAAACATTATGTTTCTCTTGGTCATGTTGATATTGCCCTTTTTTCCTCTCTTTTCTCAAACTATATTTAACGTTTGATAAGACTCAAGGTGCCCAAAATCAAAATAAGAGATAAAGAGAGAGACACACACAATGTAAAGGCTAAAATAAATCATAAATAATTCAAATGCATGCAACTTAAAGGATAAAACGACTGATAAATAATGCAATGCATGCAACTCAAGAGTTGAAATATGCAACTACTCTAACAAACATTACTATTTATTTCTTATGAATTATGTTGTCATAAGGTGGTACACTTTCATGGAGGGGTGTGCTAAGTGAGAGGGCACCCATGTTTTTTTGTGACTTCCTCTTGGTTTATCTTGAAAGTTTCTCCTCTTACCTTTTAGTTTAGGAGTCTCTCCAAGGGGAGAAAGAAGAATATGAGATACGACGAAGTGTTGAGTGGGCATTGTCATAAAAGGTGTAGCTTCATTCAAAATGGAATTATGGTAGAAAACTAAGTGTTTGGTGTGACTGTTATCGTGTGGATCCACCCTTTATTAATTCCCAACAGTGAATTGTTGGGAAGATGTTGAAGTGTTGTGTTGGAACAAGGATGATGCATATGTAGAGAGAGAAAATACAATGTCACACATAAGCATGTGAAGAATTGTAGTCCATCATGGAAGTGAAAACATGAGAGAATCTTAACAAGCGATGTGCATAGTAGACAGAGTACAGGTTGAGTGTGTAGATTGAATAACTAACAAATGTTGAAGAAGTCGAATATTTCTAAGAGATACAACATTTTTCACTTTGATTCTTCATCCACTGAAACAAATTATGAGAGTCCCAATGGTGCAATCATGGCATGATGAACGAAAAGTCTCTAATTGAGTAGCAAAAAGTTGATATAATTCAAGTGTGTCTAGCAATAAGAAAATACTCACTACTAAGGAAGATGATGGTTGTGTTGAGATGGATTTAGATGCTTGGCCTATAAGAGAATGAGGTAGTATTTTCAAGGCTAACATGAAGGTTGTTGATTATGACATTTACAAAGCTAGGGAACAAGATGATGGACATGATATAGGGATAACTAGACGAGAGGGAAATATGGTGTTAGTTATTGATACACTCCTAAAAGGTTGAGTGCACTTGAATCTAGTGTCCTGCCATTGTGCTTTGGTAAGGACATGAGAATTGTTGGAAACATCAACTATATGAAGATTTGAGACATGTTGGAAATGTAGAWTGCTTGAGGATTTGTGTATGGTAAGGATATTTTGATTTGAGCTTGTAGTGATCTAGAATTTTTTCTTACTTATTTATTGATGTCAAAAACATGTTGTAGGTGTAACATCCCGCTCTGGTGCACTAAACGAACTTATTMTTTGAGGACACTTGCTTGCAAGTGATCCGTATTATTATGCTATTAAAACATTTGATTTTGATTATGAGGTGTTATGGGTTGATGACATGTTGTTTTATTGCATTGACATAGACAGGTGCTATTGACTCGGTTTTAGTGAGTGTGCAGGATTTTGGACCTCGAGGATGTAGAGGCATCAATGGAACCCCTTAGACACCGGATCGAGTCAGGGAGCATACCATTGGGGTTTGATTGTTTTACTGTGATATTAGTGCATTTGATTAGATGATATGATATGGATATATTCTGACATGATTCATTGATGATGCAGGCTAACGATAGCTTGCCGACCAGACTCACATGTGGAGTAAAGGGGTCACACAGAGCTACCAGAGATGTTGAGGGAGAGGTGTGGACAACAACCCCACCACAACCTACTAGCACTCCCGTCGTGGCTCGAAATGTAGGTTAACGTTTACCTAGTTCGAGAGGACCCATGATGCCATGAGGGCGGATTGCGACAGTCACTCATGATGACTCTAAGGGGCGTGCAATAAGGCGGGGGCCTTATTCCTTACAGGCCCTTAGTCTCCCACAAGTTCACCTGACAGAGTGTTGACTCCAGGGGTTTTTGATGTCTACCAAGTTAGTCAAGAGGCGAGTAGCACCCTTGGAGCACGCAGTGCGTCCTAAAGGCATGTCGCGCAAGAAAAATGGAAAGAGGCGAGTGACACCCTTGGAGCACATAGTGCACCCTAAAGGGCATGTCGCGCAAGGGAAACAAATTAAGGCGAGTGGCACCCTTGGAGCACCTAGTGCATCCTGAAGGGCATGTCACATTGTTGATGATAAATGAATGATCCTAGATGGCCTTAGGATGAATAACATGTTAAGAATTTTTAAAAACAAATTCCCTAATAAAATGTCACATAGTACGAAAATTTAAGGTCTAAGTCTAAATTGTGCTAGTGGTCAAATTTTATCTATCTATTTAAAATAAATAAATAAATAAAAATAATAATAATAATACTCTTCATTAAATCTTGTAATAATAAGGGGGTAAGCAATTTAAATGATTAATAAAAATATGTTCGGGTAAAATTTAAAAATAAAAAAGGGAAATAATTGTTTTATTATTTATGATAATTTAAAATTATTAACTAAAAAGAGAAAAAGGAAAAACGGGGTTAATTTCTACACCTGCCAATTTGAGTCCTAAATGAAAAGGGGAAAGAGGGAAATCTAAAATATTTAGGAAAATAGGAAAAGAGAGAAACATAAGAAGAAAAAGGAAACCCAAGCGAAGAAGAAGAAAGTCAAACTTAGTAAGGTATCTACCATTAAGAACGTTCTAATTTAAAACTGAACTAGCAAATTGATAATGGGGAAAGTCATTAAAACCTGTAAAAGAATTTGGAGACACCTAGGAGCGATTCTAGGAGTAACTCTAGGTGGGTGAGGGAAATAAGAGAATTTAATTAATTGATAAATTAATTTGTGGAGGAATGAAGGGGATGGGTGACACTTGTATGGGGAGGGATTTTTAGGATTTTATTTTTAAAAACTTAATTAAATGAGATTTTAGGAAAGTAAGGGACTTCGAAATTCTATATAATGAAGGGAGGAGAAGGATGAATGATCTCTTCTGTTTGCGTAACATTACACTGCAGAAATCTGTACTTGACTGACTTATCTTGTGGGAGTTGGGATACCCAGCTTGGTGAGGAGTGGTAGCTCGGCCTTGCGAGGCGAGCTAGGAGCTAGCTGAAACTTTGGATAGTGTGTGTGGCCCCTTTGCGGCTCAGGGGGCTAAGGGGGAAGAAGAGTACCGCTAGCATTGGTTGGGAGGTACCGATGAAGTCTCGCCAGTCAGAAGCGGGAGTTGCATGAAGCACACAGGGCACCACTTAGAGCAGGTGATCAAGAAACGATACACTCTCTTCATTTTTGTATGGTAGGTTGTTGTAGGATTTATGCTTGGATATGCATGTTTAATGGAGTAAGTAAACTGATTGTCTAGATTGATGACTAAATTTATTTCATATCCTAGCTTGATGATTGATTGAATCCCATGGCCTTCATTTCCCCACATGTCTTGACCTCCTTATGGTCTTTGATTGTGACCATTGTGGCGGTTTTGTCTATCATCCCTAGCTCATCAGTCCTCGCCTGGGCAGTCGGCCAGGAGCCTGATCTACGGTTGTCGCTTCGACTTGAATAGACCTATGGATCTCAACGCCATGCCTTTCTGTGTGAGGATGATGAGAAAATGAAAAACCTATCAACCATGTACCTTCGTTGTTGTCCTTGGATGATTAGATATTTTCAGTTCTCTTACTGTTTTCTGCAATTTGTATTGGTATTCTGGCAATGGAAAAATGAATTTATTCATGTCTGCATTTTGTATTTGTATTCTGGCAATGGAAAAATGAATTGATTCATGTTTGCATTTTGTATTGGTATTCGAGAAATGGAAAAATGAATTTATTCATGTTTGCATTTGGTATTGGTATCCTGGAAATGGAAAAATATTTTTGCTTTTAAATGTTGCAACAGATTGCCATTTTAAATGCCCATTTTTTACTTTCAAATGAGACAGAGATTGTCGTTTAAAATTGCCCATGTTTTTTCTTTCAAATGAGACTGAGTTTGTTGTTTTAAATGCCCACGTTTTTCCTTCAAATGAGACCAAGATTGTTGTTTTAATTGCTCACATTTTTGCTTTCAGATGAGACTGAGTTTACTGTTTTAAATGCCCACGTTTTTTTTCTTTCAAATGAGACTGAGTTTTTGTTCTAAATGCCCACGTTTTTGCTTTCAAATGAGACTGAGTTTGTTGTTTTAAATGCCCATGTTTTTTCTTTCAAATGAGACTAAGATTGCCATTTTAAATGTCCACGTTTTTGCTTTCTAACAATGGACCGAGTTGTTGTAGAAATCACCCACAAATTTAGCCTTTTAAATCTTAAATTCACTTGCCGGAATGACCACGGTTTTGGTAAATAAAAATTGACTATGTGGATGTTGAATTCGCCCACACTTTTTTTGCTATTCAATTCATAATTGACTTGTAGTAATGACCATGATTTCGCCTTCAAACTGTGGTTGTGTTTTCCCTTGAGTGATGGAGTGCGTTGATGTTGATTGGATACATTTGCCTTTAATTGTTGAGTTGTTTTCGACTGGGCACGATTGGCTACCATGTGGGCATTGCGTTTTTGCTAATTTTTCCACAGTGAATTAAATGGATAACAGTTAGTTACATGCCTTACTATTTCTAGATTCATTGTTATGTAATGGTCGCATTAAATGCCTTGATTATGCTAGAAAATAAAATGGATAACAATGAGTTTAATGCCTTGTTATTGCTAGATTCATTGGTATGTAATGGTTATATTAATTGCCAGAACAATTGCTACAACAATGTAAATGGCCACCAGATTCATTCTTTGGATTAAATGACACAGCGAGTTAAATGTTAACTAACACCTTAGATGCCTTATTATTGTTGTATTACTTGTTATGACAACAGTCATGTAAACTACCTTGTTAGTGCGCTTTTAATTGTCATGATAATGGTCATGTAATTGCCTTGTTATTTCTATATTAATTGTTAAGTAACCGTTATGTTAATTTCCTCGTTAAATTACTCCATCCCTGCTAATAGTTAGTAGTTTCCTTCTAATATTATTAGACAAATAGTAATGTTAGTTCGATCAATATAACTAGGCTACATGCTGAGATTTAATTGTTCATAAGTGTTATAATGATAGAATTATACTTTAAGATTGTAAATGTTGTTATTTAAGTTAATGTCTAGTTGGGTGGAGAATTTGGATTAACATAGACTTGATCAATTTGGTTGTGTTAAAGATTAAAATTTGATTGGTAAGTAAGGAATGGATTGCAAATTTTAGACTCGTTGGATTGAATTTTAATTAAGGATAGAGGGCATTAATAATTATGGTTTTAGTATTGACCACTTAGATTTGCAAAATTAATTGTATTAATGTTTATTTAACGAACGCATTATTGTCTAATTGTAACTTGACGTGCCCCGTTAGAATGGAACCCTTGTTAAAATTGAATGTAATCATAGAACGGTTAGACTGGGTGATTGGTGGGGGCGGGGACGATGTCGTGTGGGCTGGTATCACCCCTTGTCTTCGTCCTCTTGTGTCTTGTCAACCTTTGTGTGGGGTAAGTATAGTCTCCCAGTCAGTATTCGGTTCCTAGCTCATCGGATTTTTCTTGAGTCTTGGTCCCTTTTGTTTTGCGCCAAGGTTATTGATGCATCTATCACCCGGTGAATGGCATGATTCTTGATGAGGGGATCATGGCATGCCCTAGGGATAGCGGAGAATGAGATCTTGGCTGGAGTAGCTTCTTTTGTGTGAGTGCTGACGAGAGTACAAGTTGTTCTTGGCACAAGGGCCGAACGCCTTCAGGCGTTAGGTCCGTGCGCCTTGAGGTTCTAGTATTTGTTTGTCTAGGTCGTGATGTCGGGATGGGGGCGTTATCCCTTAGCTTGTAGGCATGGTCGTGTTTGCGTCGGATGGGTAGTTGTACTCCTTTTTATTTTGCGCATGTTTTCCAGTTGTCTTGAGCCGGTGTGTGGTGTCATAGTAACTTGTTGTCTGGACTGCGTGCTAGTGTTCGTCATTAGTGGTGTAATTAAATTGTTGTCGTTTTTGCCTTGTTGCCTCTTAACTCCTGAAAAAAAAAATGAAAACAAAAAAAAATCGCTTCTCTTGTTGTCGTAACGATGGGGTCGTTACAGTGGGGATGAGGTGATCAATATGAATTGAAAGTGTCACATTTATGATCTGATGTTTTTCTCCTAAACTGTAAACAAGTAGAAAACAATGGTTGCAATGCATCATTGATATGGAATATATTGTAGGGTCAAATTGAGTGCTAGTGGTGATGTGTATCCATGTTGGAAGAATATAAATATGAAGAGAATGTGTATAACCATGAATATGATATGATAAAGGATGTATACTATATCCAAGTAGAACTATAGTAACCATTTAACATATTGTGTTGAAGTTTACAATTTCTATTTGAGTAGACATAAAAATAAAATGTTGAGGTTATGGCACTATTATTGCTATAGAATGAAGAGTTGTATTGTTTGATATACACCTATAGTTTTGAATCACTGGAAGATGTAGCTTGTAATGAGATAAATATTGGGGGTAATAGAGAAGAATGGCTAAAGGAATTGATGTGTACCAAAGTGTAGTTTTGGGGTGTCGGTTCTTGTGAATTTGAGATGTTGGCATAAAAGGACTATGTAAAGCGTGGTATAAGGTAGGTGTTGCATCTATCATTGTTATAGACATTGATACCATGAGGGGAATTAGAGTGTGAAACATAATAGAGGATAAATCCCATAGTTGTTGGTGGGTGTGTGGCAGAGAAAAAAAAGTTTGAGTTAATGTTGGTTAGGAGTGTTCATGATTTAGAATGAGTGTAGTAGAGTGATATAAAATTGGGTTAGAAGGATGGGAATGTGCCATATTGATCGTTTGGAAGAGGGAAAGTTAAACTAGATCAGACAATTAGATGCAAGGTATAACTTAGAAAGGAGGGAATTTACATATGCTAACTTATTGGGTTGCAACATTACATGAAGAGGCATTGTTATAAGGGACATTTAATAGGATTTTCCATCTTTCAAGAATTGATGTGTACTTCAGAGGGAATCGTATAAATAATTTTGTTGTTTTTCTTTACATAGAGCTACATATATGTTACAATATTATACACACACACACACATAAATACATGGAAGGATATGTAAAGTAGTGGGAAAACTAGCAATATGTAATTTATTATGTACAAGAAAAACCACCCTTTATTTGTTAGATAGTCACAAATATATACTTGTGATTGCAGTTACCTATCAATTACAAATTCTTAACTACTTAGTCAATCTACTCTAACTACCCGCTCAACTAACTCTGATGCTCGAGTTATTTTTTTGACTTATTTGGTCAATTGGCAGGTCTAGTTGGCACACTCAACTAGCCCCTACAACATCTCCCTGGCCCTTCAATTCCTTTCCCGTCCAAAATAATGTGGAGGGTGTGACTATTACATTGAGAAGATGATCTAGAAGGATCTAGGTGGATCTCCTCTTAGTCTCTCATATATGATTGAGGTGAAGGAGTACCTTTAAGCATGCAATGGAGTGTGATGTAAAACTTGTTTTGAATGAAGTGTAGCCAACATCTCTTTCTTTTCAAATATAATCTACCCCATTCTACTAGTTTGTGTTCTACAATGTTTTTCTCTCTTATTCATTAATAGAAGTCGGGTTTCACTCTATTTTTGTATGATCTTCTATATTTTTGTTTTTGTCTTGTTTCATTCTTAGCAGAATATAGATCATTGGTATTAGAGCAATATTCTCCTTGTTGTTTCTCATAGCAGGTCTCTCATGAGGTCATGGTATAGAGAGTTGGGTCTCGAGCTAGTATCTCTTGAGGAAAGCTACTCTTTCCATCCCAAGCAACCTCCCATGGAAAAACAAAAGAGAGATGGAAAAGAAGGAGATTCTTTCAAGATGTTTCTCAAGGAATCCCTCGTGCGATAGAGGAACGAGATGATGGAAAAATTCAATCAGATACTTCATAGAGTATTGATGGCGGTGGTCAAGGCATCTTCGACAAGAAACCATTTCATAAGTGTGACACCCTTAAAGGTATAATTGAATTTTGATATCCCCTTATTTGAAGGCCAAATATCAAAATTGAGGGTCGAGCTAAAAGAAAAATAATAAACACCTAACTTGGAATTTGATTCAGAGCACAATAAAGGGAAATAGATCATTGATGTAGAACCCACTGCTACCATCGCAACCACAACAATACAACCAGAAGAACCATAGGATATTGAGGATGAGGAATGCCTCTTCCACTCGTAGATGTGGGTAAAAGGGACCCCACTACGTTTCATTGTTGATAGTGGAAGTCATAAGAACTTGATATCAGCTGAGGCTATTAAGATATTGAATTTTCCAATGATGCCACACCCCCAACCATACACCATTGGATGGTTGAGTCACGGATGAGACATCCATGTTAACTAGTAGTTTCACCTGTCCTATGGCATCAAAGCCTTCAAGGATGAGGTAGTGTGTGATGTTTCCCCACTTGAGGTCTATGATGTTCTTTTAAGACAACTATATATGTGACAACATAACTCTAGTCTCATCCCCGTAGTTTCATTGTTATTCTAGGAGGTTATCTCTATAGGATACCAAGGGTATCTCCAACTACTACCACTTCATTGATCTCAAAAAAACAATGCAACAAAGGAGTCTCTCAGAGCACAATGTTTTTTCTCGTCATGATCTAGTCATATGGTGAACAGAAAGTAATTGCAACCAATACAATGTTGGCCCAAGATATTTCTATCCATCAGAAGAAAATTGATGAAATTGTAGAGGATCATCAAGAGAATGAGAGTCTTCCACGTGTTCAACATAGCTCTATTGGCCACAACTTGTTTCAGGTGTGCTTGGGGTTCCAAATATTATCCCCCATTAAGATAGCTCTTCTTGATACATCTTAACCGACACAATATTCCCACACTCAAAACAAGTCTGATTGTGCATCCATATATTTTGAATGGATCCAAAACCTCCAACAGGATCATGACATCCTTCCATAGGAAAAGTACAAGTAGGACATCTACTTCAACAAGGAAAGTGACTCACCAAGGTTCAGATTCAACAAAAGTTTCCTCATCTCTTGAGGGAACTTGACGTAATGTGGATCATTTCTTCCTAAGGGGGGAGGAATGGTCTCGGTGGATCTCAGTGTCCAACCACAATTTCCACTAAATCAACATTTTGAGCCTATGGTTTTGATAAACCATGATATTCACCTTTTTGATGGGGAATGTAATGTAATACCATCTTCATTTTTTAATTACAGACATCATGTAATGATAGTATGTACATTCCTACAAAAAAATGTCAATGCACCAGATCCCATTAGAACTCCATAGTTAATTGTGCCCAAGATAGAGTAGTATTGAGATGGGCGACCTCCTGGGAAGTCCTAGTGTTTTACATGCCTATAGCATTTTATAAACTTAGATTAATTTATCTCACGTGCATTAAGGGAATTGTTCTCCTCTCACTCTCTCATATATAATTGAGGTGAAGGAGGCCCTTTAAGCATGCAATGAAGTGTGATGTAAAGCTTGCTGTGAGTGAAGTGTAGCCAACATCTCTTTATTTTCAAAGATAAGCTACCCCATTCTACTAGTTTGTGTTCTACAATGTTTTACTCTCTTATTCATTAATAGAAGTCAGGTTTCACTGTATTTTTGTGGTTTTTTCTATATTTTTGTTTTTGTCTCATTTTGTTCTCAACATAATCCAATTCAGAAGAATTTTTAGAGAGAAAAATTACATTTTCTTATAATGAAAGAGAGTGAAATAACATATATATAATGATTGGTTTTGATGGCTCTTGCGTTGTTCCCTTTTGATAAGGTGATTGATTCCTTCAATCCATTGTTGAGGCATTTTTAGACTATTGAAATATGTTTTTGGATGATGAAGAAGAAGTACTACAATATTAGACCAAGTTCATTCAGTGTAGATCCTTCAAGCTATCTCGATTGGTGTGGAATGTTTGTTGTTGGATTGGGGCCTTCTCTCTCAAAAATTATTCTACCACCACTCTCGTTGGATGACTATGGTTGCTTCAATGGTCTATTGGCTAGAAGAAGAACTTTTCTCTTCCACTTAACCCCAATCTCTTGTTGATGTAGAAAACCGAAAAACTAAAATTCACTTTTCTTTGAACTGTGTAGGAATTGGTCAATGACCATATGGTGCCAAAGTGACTTAGGAAGAACTGTATGGTCTCTCTGATCCATAATCGGATCCAGAAGCCTAACAGGGCTTAAAAATGATAAAAAATGAAAGTTCTTGGAATCTGACGAAACCAACGCCATTGTGTCTGGCTCGTCTTCCTGATTCTGGACATATATTTACTTCATCAAACGGGCTTTGTATGCGCAAGATATCATGTTCTGTCCGAAAAGGCAGACAGGCAAAAAAAATGGGATGATTGTATAGTCTGTACAGTCCCACGTGGCATGCTGACTGTACGATCCATACAGATGACATGGCAGTTCCAGGAGGTGACACATGGTAGGCTGATATGGCGTATGAGCAGACAGTTGGACCAATCCATGGGTGACACGTGTCACCACTGTAAGGGTGACACGTGGCATGGGATGACGTCAACAGGTGACCGGGCAAGTACGGTGGCAGGATGACATGGAAGACACATGGTAGGCTGACAGGGCAGTACGGTGACAGGTGGCAGGTGACGTGGACTAGTCGGCATTTGATACTTGGAAATTGTTAGTTGGGTGTTAAGGTGCCACGTGGCACCCTGTGGTTGGCTAGTGGTTTGGTAAAATTTTGTGGTTTCGCCGAGGGTCGAACACGCGACCTCCCCTCCAGGCTGTGGACTGGCAGGGCCGGGCTAACCGCCCGCCCCACGGGTGATTCTTAACAATTATATGTTAAATCTAATATTTATGTTTGGCTAAGGTTCTAATCGGTGGGAAAAGGGTCGGGGCTTAGTCCCAGCTCTCGGCGCAAACACACCACGCGACCACAGAGCGGGGCTTACCGACACGGGAGCGTGGGGATTTTATTGGATAGGGCTTGGCCCTTGGTTCCCGGGAAGCCCCATGTGACCTGAGACCATATCCTACAATGGAGCGCGGGGGTAAGTTCATAGCCCGAGTTTCTATGCCATAACCCACAGGACCGGGAGTTAGCGCGAAAGGGAAGGGCCAGCGCATAGCCCGAGGGGCTAGCACTCGGCCACATGGACCTATATGACCTTGACAAGGGGGCGCGTGCTTAGGCATCAGGGTATAATGCCCAAATTTACACAAAGCGGGTTTTTATATTTAGTTTTGGGATTTTTATATGATTCTAAGCCTAATATTAATGGATTTTCTCCATTTTTAAAAGACATTGGGCATTTTTGGAGCCCAAATTTTGGGAGGAAGTTGGGGATGGATAACCAACTTTAGATCTATATAACCCATGCCTGATTGAGGCCATAGAGGAAAATCAAGGATAGAAAAAGCAGAGTTATGCTAAAGGGACGCCAAGCCAAATCCATTTTTATGCAGGGAAGATATTGAGGAGTTGATGCTTGGAGGTCATTTTTGGGAGCTCCGGACGTCCGTTTTGTGTGTCGTTTTCTTTGCAGGGTTCTAGAGATCTGGAAGAACATGACCAGATCATTATTGTAGCCAATTGGCACTGCTGCGATGTACTTTTGAGCTTTTGAACAGAAATAAAGAAGCCTCCCCCACAGAGACAAAGGCCCGGAGACGTAGGCAAAGTTGTGTCGAACCCCGTTATCAATTCTCGTGCTTATGGTTTGTTGTCTATTATTTCATTTCAGATATGCATATGTGTATATGGCTGTCATAATTCCTCTTCTTTCCTCATTCTTTCATTAAGTTTTTCAAATGGTTAATTAACGCATGGAAAATTAAAACTCAACCATAGTCATTAAAAGATCCGACGGATCACTCCCATTGATGCTGCATATTTATATGATTGATAGAGAGGGGAACTTTTGTCCTCTATGAAAACAAGTGAAGTTCCTCATGCTGCTAACAGAACTTGGTCCATCCTGTAGTAAAAATACATGCAAATGAATCCACTCACATGAATTCAGTGGTTCTAACACGTTCTTGGAGTGGTTCTAATATATGCAACAAAATTTTCTTATGATTCATTTCTTACACCTCCACTTAGTTCTTTTATGGAGATTCTAACACGTTTCTGGAGCGACTGTTAGTGGAGGGCATGATGATGCCAATTATAACATTGTAGTTTCTAATATGACTATGTCCTGTGTGATCCCCTAGTCTTGTCATTGTGGAATATTATTCGACTTCCCCAAAAATAATTCTAGTCGATCAAACCAATGAGATTTAAACTTTGTGTCAATCAAATGACTTGTGCCTGCAAACTTCTTAAGTTTCATGTTATTTTTACTTATACAAAAAGAATGTATACAAGGAAATATACATTCGAAAAAATCAAAATGGTTTTCAACTACCTTACGATAGTTGTCAGACAATTGGCCTAGGTTAATGGATAGTTGGTATGGATTTTTGGTTTTCATTGATGTCAACCAGTGGAGAGTGATATTCTAGATTTATGTCAACCCTTAGTGATTGATGTCAACCCTTGGAGAAATCCTGGTAGTGAATTCCGGTAGCAAAAATGTTTGGGTAATGGACCCGCGGTTGTTTAATGTATAATGGTATTTGTTTTAATATATTTTAAGGTAAGAATATTATATATGGATATTACATGTCATTCCATTTATGGTGGTATGTTGAACGTCACATAACTCCTCACGGTTAGAGATATGGCCATGTGAAGTTGGAGAACCCAGGTTTGGGTAATGGACCTATGTTTGTTTGATGGATAACGGTATGAGTTTTGATATATTTACAGGTAATAATATTCTATATGAATAGTACATGTCATGCCATTTCCGGTGGTATGTGCAACTTCACATAACTCCTCACAGTTAGAGAGTTATGTCCATGTGAAGTTGGAGAATCCTCATGAGTCATCTAGAAGCCCCAAAAGGTCAAAGTAGTCAAAGTGGTTTAAGAGATTTTTAGAAGGTAAATAATAAAGTGAAGTGATGAGTGTACTATAATTCAAAGTGAATACAAAATAAACTATTTAAATAATAAATTTAATCGAGAAATTACTAAGTTGACAAGTGGTTATAAGTGGGTTAGCCCTAAAATAAGGAAAGTGGTTTAAGATGGTTAGAAGGTAAAACCTTCAGGTAAAGTGAAGTGATGACTGTAATATAAGTCAAAGTGGATACAAAATAAGTTATTTAAATAATAAAGTTAATGGATAAATTACTAATTGGACAAGTGGTTAGAAGTTGGTTAACCCTAAAATAAGGAAAGTGGGTTAAGATGGTTAAAAGCTAACCCCTTGAGGAAGCTACATGAAAGTATAAATAAGAGGCAAGGCTCTCTCATTTCATATCAAACTTGAGAATATTGAATATATATAGGTGAATGAGGTAACCAAAGGATATCTAAGCTAAATTTCATAGAGAAGGTGAAGTAAAGAAGGCCGAACTTCAAGGGAGGATAAATTCTTTTGATGATGCTTTCTAAGGTATGTTATTTACAGGGCATCTCACCATTTTCACAATAAATTTTTTTCTAGAATGATTCAGACAATGCAATTGATATTCCATTGAGAAAACATATTCAAGTATCTGTGGTATGAATTTATGTTTGTGGTTCGTTGTAGTTTTGTAGTTACACTCCTTGGAAAATATGGTTTTTGGCTAGTCCTGAAACTAGTCTAAAACAAGTGTTTGGGTAAAAATGACATAACTTCTTCATAAAACTTCCAAATTAAGTAAGAAAAAAAGTGTTGGTTAGAGTATAGTTTGTAGTATTATTTGTAACGTTTTCAGATTCATACAAAAAATATTCCGTTTGGGGCAAGCTCTACACGTTTTCTCTCTAGAATAAGCTAGAATTCAACAAGGTATGCCATTTTTGCGATAACTTTTTTTCTCAGAGGTTCCAAGTAGTGTCACCTGGAGGAATTGCATAAAACACACTGAAGAACATTGTGTACTATTTTTATATCTTTATTCATTATAGGTACATATTTGTGATTATTTCAAGTTAGGGTTGTTGACTAATCCAAAACTAGTCATGTGAGACTAAAGAAAATTTTGATGAAAACACTAGTCTCTTGTTGTTAAAGTTAAGGAAGGTTTGCAGGTATGTTATCATATACACCAGGTCTATTACAGAGTTACAAATCAGATTTGGATGATGAAATTGATGAGGGATTTTGGTTGAGGTACATGTTGGGTACATGTTTTAGACAAGTAGTTGATGAGTTGGCACATAAATGAGGTGTATAGTTGATGATGTTGGTACATCTTGATGAGTCATAGTTGATGAGTAGTTTATACATTATTGGTACATACTTGGTACATGGTTGAAGGCACTTGTTAGTAGTATTGTTGACACATGGTTTATGGATGATGTAGCAAACTTGTATTGGTATACTATTATAAGTACATATTGATCCTGGTGATGATTATGAGTTGTTGTGTTATGCTTGGTTGATGCACATATTTGAGAGTTGTGTTGGTTATTGATATTGGTGAGTAGATATGATTTGGTTGATAATATAGATGAGTCAGGTTGTTGTGATAGGTTGTTTGGATAGGTTGTTGTGACATGTTATTTGTACAGGTTTGGTGCATGGTTGATGCACTTGTTCATGGTAGAGGTTGAGGTACACATTGGTGCATGGTTGATGCACTTATTTATGGTACAGGTTGATAAAAGGTTGAGGTAGAGGTTGATGCATGGTTGATGAATGTTTCATGTTATTGGTATAGGTTGTTTGGTGCAAGTTTGTAACAACCCTAGTTGAATATATGCTTAGGGATTATTAAGTAAAAATTAATTAGGTAATTAATTGTCCTAAACATTAGAGGGGGTGATCCTCTGACTATAAAATCTTACCAAAGAAAAGAAAGGAGTAGATACTTTGTGGTGATTGTAGAAGTTGGAAGAAGATAATAGATTCCTTGTAGAAAATGTGGAAGTCAACTTTAATATCAATTGATACATAAATAAGTTAGAATCATCATAAAACTGAAAGCTTATACTTAGAATAATATAATTATGCATATCACACAATAAGCTTCACAACAAAGTAAAAATAATCTTAAAATTAAATTATTATTAATATCATTTATTTTAACAATTTTGTTTATAAATTACCATTAAACATAAAAATAAAAATTTTATTAGTTTTTTTAATAAACACAGTCATCATTATTATTATGCTCAGCCTCTCCTTATTGTTAATACCAAAATAACTCACCCTGTACTAAAATAACTCTTCTCAACAGTGGAATGAAATTAGTTGAGAACATTTTAACAATGGAGATTGAGTTAATCATGTGAATTTCTGTTAATAATATTTGGTGAAAAGGATGACTTAACATTTTTTCCCTACGTCAAATTTAGTTGGTCATGGTAGTTTTGTATGAACAGGTGATAACTTTGGCTTTGTGTCACTGTGATAGAGAGAGGTTACCTTTGTTGGCAAATATTTAACAGACAACGAATGCTTGTCATTGATGGCAAGTACAACAGTGAAGTTGGCATGAGTACAGGAAGTTTGTAATCGACAGGAAAACAGAAGATAAGTTAAGGAAGGTCGAATGATCGAAGGCGAATGATAGAAGGCAACGCAACATTGATCGAGTGATCGAAGACCCATAACGTTTGAGAAGAATCTTTGATCGTTGGATTCCATTCAAAATTTCTGAAAGAGTGAGGGTCATCAGATCTGAGTGTAGACAAGAAGAGATCATTGAAGAGGAGGATAGATCTCAGCTGTTAGATCCAAGCGCAGGATCCGACCATCGTTGGATCAAAAAGAACTCGCACGTCCTTTAAGGTACACGGAGAAGCGAGCATAATCGTGATATGAAAAATCGTGACTTAATCTGAGCCGTCAGATCAAGGTTGAATCTGGACCGTTGATCTCAGTCCATGTCGTAGTTTTGTGGCTCGACAGTTGAAGAAATCAAAAAATATTAACATCAAGAATCATGAAATCGCGATATGCGAAATCACGACTTAATCTGAGCCGTCAGAACAAGGTTGAATCTGGACCGTTGATTCCAGTCCATGTCGGGGTTTCGAGGATTACGTGTTGGAGATGTCAAAGAAACAATGCAACAAGAATGTCGATTTCACGATATGCAAAATTGCGATTCAATCGCAGTCGTTGAATCAAGCTCAGATCTGGATCGTTGATCTAACTCCATGTCGGGGTTTCGAGGATCGCGTATTGGAGATGTCAAAGAAACAATGCAACAAGAATGCCTATTTCGCGATATGCGAAATTACGATTTAATCGCAGCCGTTGAATAGAGATCAGATCTGGACCGTTGATCTAACTCCATATCAGAGTTTCATGAATCGTGACATGGAGAGGCAAAGAACCCAATGCAACAAGAATGCCAAAATCACGAAATCATGATTCAATTGTAGCCATTGAATCAAGATCACATCTGGACCATCGAATCACAGGACATGTGGCAAGTGATCGAAATTTCACTGACCTAGGGTCAATGGAGCATAGTTTTGAAATTCACGAAATGAGAAATCGCGAAAGCGTTTTTTGCATAGGCGCTTGGTTATGACCATAGTCATATTGGGGAAGGAGCTAGTGAAGAAAATTTTTGTATCGGAACTTCGTGGATCGGGAATTTGAAGTGACAAAACACTGAACGTCAAGAGTGTCGAAATCGCGATGTGTGAAATCCCGACTGAATGTGAACCGTCAGATCAAGACAGGATCTGGACCATTGATCCGACTTCTTTACGGAGTTTCATGGATCAGGATTTGTAAGTGACAAGAACATTCAACATCAAGTATATCGAAATCGCGAAATGATCGGAACCGTCAGATCAAGTGTTGATCCGAAGGTTATTGTTCTCTCTCACATAACCCTTCAGTTACGAATCTGTTAGTGAAACAGATTCATGATTGAGAATCTGTTGGCGTTGCAGTTGCTCAGAAAATTGTCTTTCTTTTGCCTAAGGAAATGCGAAGTGAAATGGATGGGGAGATTGTGTATAAAAGAAAATGAGACAGACAGCGTGAGGTTGGTTGTTCTGTGTGAGAAAAGAATGAAACTGTAAGAAAAGGAAAATGAGAGGATGCGCAGGAGAAGATTGAGAATATGTGCAGTGTGAGATGAAATGCAGAGCAGAATAACAGAACAAGTTGAAGAAGAGCAGAATGACAGAACAAGTTGATGCAGAGCAGACCTGCTGAACAGAAAGAGGAAGAAATGAATTGCAGTACAGCTAGAAGATGACCAGATGTACAGAACAAAGAAAGATTGGTAAGAATTGATGTATCTATGTAGTTGAATGTTTTTTTATGTTCATTTATGTTCCGGGGTGGTTTGGAGGTGCTAGGGAACACTGTTTTCCTCAGAGGCTCAAGTGAGTGCTTGAACACAGGGATTTGTAGCTTCCATCTGGTTGTAGCCAGAGAAACCAAGGTGGCAGGGTGGTGCAAGGGAGAACAAGTGTTCTCTGTTATACAGGTTAGATCCTGTGTAACTGGAATTTGGTGCTTCCATCCACTTGGTGCTGGAACATATAGGGAGTTGTTGCTTCCTTCTAGTGGGTGCTAGAAAAACCAGGGAGTTGGTGCTTCCTTCTAGTGGGTGCTAGAGAAACCAGAGAGTTGGTGCTCTCAAACAAGTTGCAGCTTGTAAAACAGAGATAACAGCCTCACATT
>JASDQU010102894.1:138567-153710 GCA_032191745.1 Picea mariana | reverse complement strand
CTCAAACAAGTTGTAGCTTGTAAAACAGAGATAACAGCCTCACATTGAGTTGGTTCTCAATTAAAGATGATATACAAAACTTAAAAGACTACCTATCATTTTGAAGAAGAAGAGGTTTTCTCCCTTTATGGGTTTGCTCGTGAAAATGTATCTCTGTGTATACCTTATGTGTGACTGATGCTTTTTACTTTTACTGTCCATATGCTATATAATGTTGATGATCACTTGAAGAAATATTAAGAATGTTTTAATAGAATTAAAATTGTTTAATCTCAAAGACAACTGATTCACTCCCCCCTCTCAGTTGTATTAGTAATTTCAACAATTGGTATCAGAGCGGGTTCCTTTTATTTAAAGGTAGATCGACAAGATTAAACATGACAAGTCATGAAGGGACTTCAGCCTCTAAGCCCCCTCTTTTTGATGGAACAAATTTTGCCTTCTGGAAGATTAGAATGAGAACATATTTAATGGCCTTGGGTGCTGATATTTGGGATGTAGTAGAGACTGGATATACAAAGCCTGTTGTACTAGCCTCCAAGGATGATAATTTAGAGTTTAGTTTTAATGCTAAGGGGATGAATGCTATCTTGAATGGACTTGCTGAAGCTGAGTTTGTAAAGGTGATGCATTTTGATACTGCTAAAGCAATGTGGGATAAACTTATTAACAAATATGAAGGAAATGAGAAAGTAAAAGATGCCAAACTTCAAACATACAGATTAAAATTTGAACAACTAAAGATGAATGCATATGAAACAATTAGCAAGTATTTTTTAAGAGTTGAAGAACTTGTAAATGCTATTAAGGGTCTTGGTGAGAAGTTTGATGACTCACTCTTAGTTCAGAAGATTTTAAGATCTCCGCCTGATAAATTTAATCCAAAAGTCTCTGCAATAGAAAAATTAAATGATCTTAAAAATCTGTCCATTGATCAACTTCTAGGAACTCTAACTGCATATGAAATGAGAATTAACAAAGATAAATCCAGTACTAGAGAAGCATCTTTTAAAGATACAAGAATACTGATTCAGAATTAGATGATATTGAGGCAAAATTTGTGAGAAGGTTAAAGAAAGGACCAGGAAAATATCAAGGGAAGTTTCCCTTCAAATGATTTAACTGTGGTAAGATAGGTCATTTTGCATCTAAGTGTCCCCATCAGAAAAAGGACCAGAACCTTGATGATGAAAAGAAGTACAAATACAAGAAATATAATAAGAAGAAAAGTTTTGTTGCAAATAATGACAATTCCTCAGAAGACACCGACAGTGACTTATCCTGTGAAGATAAAGAAAATGACTTCATGCTTATGGCCAAGGAGGATTATGATAATAAAAGAACAGGCAGTGATGATAATGATGAAGAATCTGTGGTTGATTTGGAAGGAGAACTGATCAGTGCACTGGAAGAAATTGATAGACTCAGAACTAAGAACAGAAAGAAAAAACAATTGTTGACATAGTTCGAGAAAGACAGTAAAAAACCCGATGAAGACTTTGCTCTGCTGAAAGTGGAATTAGAAGAGGCAAAGAAAATAGAAGACATACTGAAACAACAATTGTCAGAGAAGAAATTCAGATGTGAATCCTTAGAAGAAGAGATAGTAAAAACTAGAAAAGAAATAGAGAAATTTAAAGGATTGTATCATCAAAATCTGCCAAGCATTAAAGAATTAGAAGAATTAACTTCCATTCTAAATCAACAAAGAAATTCAAAGTTGAAAGCTGGATTGGGATATGAAGAAGGATCAAGTAGTGATCATCCAAGCAATATAGAATCTATCAAGTTTGTCAAATCCTCAAACAATGACAACAATCACTCTGCAGAAACAAAGAAGGAAAATCAACTACCAAGAAGAAATGAAAGAAAAATCCCCAGAATCGAATTTCTATACAAGAAAGATTATTGGCATGAAAGAAGTCGACCTCCTCAAAGAAGACATGTTTTTTCAAGGTACAAATATTTTTTCTATGGTTATTGTTTTCTCTTCTCTAATTTTGGTCACAAAGCTATAAACTGTTCTTTAATATTTAGATATGAAAAATCAAGATATTCAATGAATAACTATCTTCCACAACAAATATTGAGACAGCTAAGCAACAAACAATCACAGATTATAAATCATGTGATGACTGGGAGAAGGACACAGGTGAAACACAACACTAGATGTGTGCATAACAATCGTTATGATCTTTTATTCAGTGAACCAGAATGTTACAACTGTCATAATTATGGTCATAAAGTTGCAGATTGTCGCTTAAGGAAATACAATTCAGATTTGATCCCCACTACTGAAAATGTCAAAGTCTGGAAGAAGAAAGTAGATGACAAGTGTGGACTAGTGCTATCAGCCCAAAAGATTAAGAATCCCTGGTATATTGACAATGGATTCTCCAAACACATGACTGGAGACAGAAGTAAGTTTCTAACTCTAAGTGATAGAAAATCAGGGAATGTAACTTTTGAAAATGATGCACCTGGAAAGATAAAAGGTAAAGGAATTGTAAATTTGTGTAACGAAAAAAGAAAAGCTCAAGATGTGTTGCTTGTAGAAGATTTGAAACATAATCTGCTTAGTGTCAGTCAAGTCTGTGACCAAGGGTGTGAAGTTGTTTTTACCTCTAAAGACTGTAGAATAAAAATTGTGCATTCAGGTCAGCTAGTTGCAAAAGGTATAAGAACAGAAAATAATGTCTATGTTTTAAAAGAAGAAGAAGAAGAATGCAACTTACGCAAATATGATGAAAGTTCGCTGTGGCATAGGAGACTTGGTCACCTAAATTTTGATCACATAATCAAACTCAGAAACAATGGGGCAATAAAAGACCTTCCGAAGATATCAAAGCCATATGACTCTGTTTGTAAATCCAGTCAGAAAGGAAAGCTTACTCACACTCAGTTCAAATCTATAAACTTTCCTTCAACAGAAAAACCTCTCCAATTAGTACATATGGATCTATGTGGACCATCAAGGAAAGAAGGTACAAGAAAAGAAAATTACTTTATGTTGATTATTGATGACTATTCTAAACTAACTTGGGTTGCCTTTTTGAAAGAAAAATATGAAGCATTTGAAAAATTCAAAGTATTTAAGGCTCTGACTAAGAATCAAATAGGAAAAATATTAAAGGCAGTAAGGTCTGATAGAGGAGGAGAGTTTAGTTCTGGGAACTTCAAATAGTTCTGTGATAAACATGGAATCAAAAGAGAGTACACAATTCCAAGGACTCCACAATAGAATGGAGTTGTTGAGAGGTAGAATAGGTCAGTACAACAAATGGCAAGATCAATGATGAATGAAAGGAACACACCTCAGACATATTGGGTGGAAGAAATTCATACAGCTGTTCATATCCTTAACAAATCTCATCTCAGACCACACAGTGATAAGACCCCTTATGAACTTTGGTTTGGAAGACCTCCTTCAGTCAAGAATTTTAAAGTTTCCGGGAGTACATGTTATATCAAGAACAATGATGAAAATATTGGCAAATATGAGGACAGGTCTGATGAAGGTATATTCTTGGGTTATGCTACAAATAGTAAGGGGTACAAATTCTACAATAAGAGACTGCACAAACTAGTTGATTGTATAGATATAAAAGTTGATGAAGAAATCCCAGTCAAAAATGTGAGCAGTACTGAACCAAGAATAGAATATACAGTTGAAGATGAAGATGAACAGGTCCAAGGATCAGAAAGAGAAGAGTCTAGATCAGATGAATATCTGAATATTCATACTGACACAAATAAGCAGAAAGAAGCAAAATCACCTCTCAGAATTATTAAAAAGAATCATCCTGAAAATCAGATAATCGGAGATATAAATGAAGGAGTTTAGACAAGAAGGAAATTGATTAAAGACTCAGAACAATCTCATGTTTCCTTTTTATCTATGACTGAACCTAAAATTTTTGAGGAAGCCAGCCAGGAAGATAATTGGATTAGAGCAATGAATGAAGAGCTTGATCAGATTGAGAAGAACAATACTTGGGAGCTTGTCCCTAGACCTGAAGATAACAATGTAACGGGTTCCAAGTGGGTGTTCAAGAATAAAATGAATGAAAAAGGACAAGTTGTTAGAAATAAAGCCAGATTGGTCTGTAAGGGATATGCACAAATTGAAGGTCAGGACTTTGATGAAACTTTTGCATCAGTGGCAAGATTGGAAGCTATCAAAATATTTCTTGCTTATTCATGTCATAAGAACTTCAAAGTTTATCAGATGTATGTTAAGTCAGCATTTCTTAATGGAGATATAGAGGAAGAAGTATATATGGAGAAACCTAAAGGATTCTCTTTGACAGATAATCCTAATTATGTTTGTAAGCTAAAGAAGGCCTTATATGGACTAAAACAAGCACCACGAGATTGGTATTATATACTGGACAAATTTCTACAAGAAAAAGGGTTCAAGAAAGGTACTGTTGACAGTAACCTTTACATTAAGTCTGAAGGTGATAATTTACTAGTTGTTTTGGTTTATGTAGATGATATTATTTTTGGCTGTACTAATGAATCATCTATCCAGTGGTTTGCTAATTCTATGCAAACAGAGTTTGAAATGTCAATGATAGGAGAACTGTCATATTTTCTTGGCTTATAAGTAAAACAAAGTTCTGCAGGAATTTTTATTTCTCAAGAAAAATATCTGAAAGAAATGTTGAAGAAATTTCAGATGGATGATTCTTCTACAGTTAGCACACCTATGGTGGTTGGTTGCAAGCTTAGTAAAGATGATATCTCACGTGATGTTGATCAAAGGACATAACGCTCCATGATAGGCAGTCTTCTGTACATCACAACATCTCATCCTAATATAATGCAAGTTGTTGGAATGGTAGGTCGTTTTCAGTCTGCTCCTAAGAAAATTCATTTGGTAGCTGTCAAAAGGATATTTAAATACTTGAAGGGAACAATGATTTATGGTCTGTGGTATCCTAGAAATCAGAATTTCCAATTAACTGCTTATTCAGATGCAAACTGGGCAAACTGTGTTGATGAGAGAAAAAGCACCAATGGAGGAGAATTTTTTTTGGGTGACTCATTAGTTGCATGGCTTAGTAAAAAGCAAGGATCTATTTCATTATCCACTACAGAGGCATAATACATTATTGTTGATACTTGCTGCACACAAATTTTATGGATGATACAAACTCTTGCAGATCTGAAGGTAAATTACACTGATCACATTCCAATTCATTGTGATAACACCAGTGCCATTAGTGTCTCCAAGAATCCTATTCTTCATTCCAAGACTAAGCATATTCCAATCAAGTACCATTTTCTCATAGAACAAGTTACAAACAAAATTGTTCAACTGAATTATATACCTTCTACAGAACAGATAGCTGATATCTTTACTAAACCATTAGCAGCGACCCCTTTTAGATATCTTCGTCAAAAGTTGGGGGTTATAATGTCTTGTGTCTAATCTGTTCACCTGGTCAGGGGGAGTACTTATTGAATATTTGGTGTATTTCTAAGATGCTTATAGTTGACAGGGGGAGTATGTTTTGCAACAGATCAGGGGAAGAATGTTTCTTCTTTGACATTGATGTCAAAGGGGGAGAAAAGAGTTCAGGAGAGGAGATCCGAATGCATTTGGGTGCTTGTGTTGCCATCAATGCCAAAGGGAGAGATTGTTGGGAAATATTTAACAGACAACAAATGCTTGTCATTGATGGCAAGTACAACAATGAAGTTGGCACGAGTATAGGAAATTTGTAATCGACAGGAAAACAGAAGATAAGTTTAGGAAGATTGAATGATCGAAGGTGAATGATCGAAGGCAATACAACATTGATCGAGTGATCGAAGACTCGTAACGTTTGAGAAGAATCTCTGATCGTTGGATTCCATTCAAAATTCCTGAAAGAGCGAGGGTCGTCAGATCTAAATGTAGACAAGAAGAGATCGTTGAAGAGGAGGATAGATATCAGCCGTTAGAACCAAGTGCAGGATCCGACCATCGTTGGATCAAAAAGAACTCGCACACCCTTTAAGGTACAAGGAGAAGCGAGCATAATCGCGATATGAAAAATCGCGACTTAATCTGAGCCATCAAATCAAGGTTGAATCTGGACCGCTGATCTCAGTCCATGTCGTAGTTTCGTGGATCGATAGTTGAAGAGATCAAAAAATATTAACATCAAGAATCACGAAATCGTGATATGCGAAATCGTGACTTAATCTTAGCCATTATATCAAGGTTGAATCTGGACCGTTGATTCCAGTCCATGTCGGGGTTTCGAGGATTGCGTGTTGGAGATGTTAAAGAAACAATGCAACAAGAATGTCGATTTTGCGATATGCGAAATTGCGATTCAATCGCAGCCGTTGAATCAAGATCAGATATGGACCGTTGATCTAACTCCATGTCGGGGTTTCAAGGATCACGTGTTGGAGATGTCAAAGAAACAATGCAACAAGAATGTCAATTTCACGATATACGAAATTGCAATTTAATCGCAGTCGTTGAATAGAGATCAGATATGGACCGTTGATCTAACTCCATATCAGAGTTTCGTGAATCGCGACATGGAGTGGAAAAGAACCCAATGCAACAAGAATGTCGAAATCGTGAAATCGTGATTCAATCATAGCCATTGAATCAAGATCACATCTGGACCATCGAATCACAGGACATGTGGCAAGTGATCAAAATTTCGCTGACCTGGGGTCAATAGAGCATAGTGTTGAAATTCACAAAATGAGAAATCGCAAAAGAGTTTTTTGCATAGGCGCTTGGTTATGACCATAGTCATATTGGGGAAGGAGCTAGTGCAGAAAAGTTTTGTATCGGAACTTCGTGGATCAGGACTTTGAAGTGACAAAACACTAAACGTCAAGAGTGTCGAAATCGCGATGTGTAAAATCCTGACTGAATGTGAACCGTCATATCAAGATAGGATCTGGACCGTTGATCTGATTTCTTTATGAAGTTTCGTGGATCGGGATTTGTAAGTGACAAGAACATTCAACATCAAGTACATCGAAATCACGAAATGATCTGAACCGTCAGATCAAGTGTTGATCGAAAGGTTATTGTTCTCTCTCACATAATCCTTCAGTTACAAATCTGTTAGTGAAACGGATTCATGATTGTGAATCTGTTGGCGTTTCAGTTGCTCGGACAGTTGTCTTTCTTTTGCCTAAGGAAATGCGAAGTGCAATGGCTAGGGAGATTGTGTATAAAAGAAAATGAGACAGACAATGTGATGTTGGTTGTTCTGTGTGAGAAAAGAATGAAACTATAAGAAAAGGAAAATGAGAGGATGTGCAGGAGGAGATTGAGCATATGTGCAGTGTGAGATGAAACGCAGAGAAGAATAATAGAATAAGTTGAATAAGAGCAGAATGACAGAACAAGTTGATGCAGAGCATACCTGTTGAACAAAAAGAGGAAGAAATGAATTGCAATACAGTTAGAAGATGACCAGATGTACAGAACAAAGAAAGATTGGTAAGAATTGATGTATCTATGTAGTTGAATGCTTTTTTATGTTCATTTATGTTCTAGGGTGGTTGGGAGGTGCTAGGGAGGACTATTGTCCTCAGAGGTTCAAGTGGGTGCTTGAACACAGGGAGTTGTAGCTTCCATCTGGTTGCAGCCAGAGAAACCAGGGTGGCAGGGTGGTGCAAGGGAGAACAAGTGTTCTCTGTTATATAGGTTGGAGCCTGTGTAACTAGAAGTTGGTGCTTCCATCCAGTTGGTGCTGGAACAGATAGGGAGTTGGTGCTAGAGAAACCAAGGAGTTGGTGCTTCCTTATAGTGGGTGCTAGAGAAACCAGAGAGTTGGTGCTCTCAAACAAGTTGCATCTTGTAAAACAGAGGTAGCAGCCTCACATTGAGTTGGTGCTCAATTAAAGATGATGTACAGAACTTAAAAGACTGCCTATCATTTCGAAGAAGAAGAGGTTTTCTCCCTTTATGGGTTTCCTCGTGAAAATCTGTCTCTATGTATACCTTGTGTGTGACTGATGATTTTTACTTTTACTGTCCATATGATGTATAACGTTGATGATCACTTGAAGAATGATTAAGAATGTTTTAATAGACTTAAAAATTTTTAAGCTAAAAAACAATTGATTTACCCCTCCCCCCCTCTCAGTTGTATTAGTATTTTCAACAACCTTTATACCAAACTAACATTGACCTAGTAATATGTACCTCGTGGTTAACATCCACTCAATGGGGATGTGAGGTTTGTTCTTTTAAATTATTATATCCAGAAGCTTATACATTATACATGTGACATAACCTGCTCGTTTGTTCTACTCTTTACTTTTTAATTTCCAGATCATAAATCTCAGGGAAATGAGTTTGTTTAAATGCTTTATATTTTAATTTACATATCATAAAAGTAAAACTAAAGAAAATGAGTTTGTTTAAACATTTTAGGTTTTGGTAGTTTTAGGTTTTGGTTTTGGAATTTTTGTTCCTATAAACTTAGGAGGAATTTTAATTTAAGAGGAATTTCAATTTTCTGTTATTTAAATTGTTTTTCTAAATATATAAATAAATTTAAGCAGTTGAAAAATTTATGGGCAATTTAGATTGTACAAATTTAATCATTTAAATCTGCAAATTTAACAATTTCTATTTGAATATAGATCAAATTAATTAGATAAAATCTTAAAAAAAATATCAAAATATAGAATGTTTAGACTACTATCAAAGGAATTGTAACAATATTTTGTTAATCCTAATTTAATGAAAAAGTTAAAAAGATCCAAAAATTTATTGGAATTGATCAAATAATTTATATGGACAATTTATACAAACATATGTTAAATTTCATTTTATGATTTTTTATTAGTTTTAGTCTAAATTAAAATATTCTAAAAATTCTATTTATTGACATTTAGCATTTATTGGTATTTATTTTAATTTTGCTCAAACTCTCCAAAAAAAATTGTAGTTGAATCTGTATAATTAAAATGTTAGAACTTTTGAAGATGTTAGAATCTTTTATGTATTAAAAATAAATTTTAAACAATAAAAAAATAAGAATTTTACCATGATTTATTTTATAAAATTTTAATAAAAAAATAAAAAGAAAAAAAATTTTAAACCATGTTTTTTTATAATTTTAGAGAGTTGTTAATTATTGTGGAAGTCAATAATCTTCAGTCGGATACTTCATTTATTTCTGATTTATCAGAAGAGCTCTAATTATTAATAAAATTAGAATATTTAAAGATGCTAAATCCGATTTTTAGTTTGAACTTTGTTAGTCAAAGCTAACAGTTGAATGAAAAATATCACTTGGAGGCCTACAGGGTTCCTTGACCTATAGTGTTTTTTTATTCTTTGGGTTTTTTATTGGAATTAGGCTATGTAAATTTGGACAAAATCGCTATTTTTTGTTGTGTAAATTGTATTTTTGAATGTATAAATGGATTTAATATGTTTAAAATACCTAAAATACTAGGATTATACAAATTTAGCCACTCAAATTTGCAGATCTAAGATAAAAAATTAATTATTTAGAACCAAAAAATAAAATGTCTAGACTACCGCATATCATATCTATGGAAGTTGAATATGGAGATGGATTGACAGCGAGGACTCAGACATATGAAGCGTTTCAATATAAAGCCGCCTTTGAAGTCAATTTTAAAATATGGATTGACCCGAAGTAAACAGATTTGAAAACACCCATTATGACGTCTTCGGGAAGAGTTTGATTTTGGTTGGGCAATGATTTAAGTTTTCAAAGTTTAAATTTGAAGATCTAACCATTTATCACTAAATTTCATACAAAATCAAACTAAAAAATTAATCATTTAGAATCAAAAGATAAACGTTTAGACTACGGCATATCATATCTATGGAAGTTGAATATGGAAATGGATTGACAGCGAGGACTCAGACATATGAATCGTTTCAATATAAAGCCGCCTTTGAAGTCAATTTTAAAATATGGATTGACTCAAAGTAAACAGATTTGAAAACACCCACTCTGACGTCTTCGAGAAGAGTTCGATTTTAGTCGGGCAACGATTTAAGTTTTCAAAGTTTAAATTTGCAGATCTAACCATTTATCACCAAATTTCATACAAAATCAAACTAAAAAATTAATTATTTAGAACCAAAAGATAAAACGTTTAGACTACCGCATATCATATCTATGGAAGTTGAATATGGAGATGGATTGACAGCGAGGACTCGGACATATGAAATGTTTCAATATAAATCCGCCTTTGAAGTCAATTTTAAAATATGGATTGACCCAAAGTAAACAGATTTGACAACACCCACTCTGACGTCTTCGGGAAGAGTTCAACTTATTAAAAAAAAAATCCAACAGTTTCAACGTATTAGAATCCAAACGTTATTTCCACTACACTACAAGTTCTAGTGAAATATCAATTAAACATGGAACTTAATTAAATGGACATAGAATGCAGTGGAGAATCTTCGAGAATGGGACCCATCTCACATCTATATCACTTCTGAATTAAATTCTATATAGACTTTTGAAGTTGGTACATGTAGAAAAATGGAGGACTCCTGAAACTATCCTCCATGAGATGTCTACTCGACAAGATCAGACTGACAGTATTTTTTTTACAAGAAACGCTAGTGGAAGCAGAAGCTGCAAGAAATTTCCTTTTTACCCTCCGACCTGACTGGATGGCCTGTGCAGCTAGCTCTATTGGTTGCTCAGGTGGACTCCTAGCAGCCTGGGATCCAGCTTATTTTGATTTTACGCCTTTGCTCAGTCTGGGTGGTATCCTCTTATCTGGTACCTATTACGATCTCAACTCTACCTTGACCCTGCTCAATTCTTACGGCCCCTGCTTGGAGCGCAGATCTTTCTGGGAAAAGTTGGACAGCCTGGGCCTACTAGCCATAAAAGATCTCATAATCGCAGGAGGCCTGAACTTCATGCTCAGCATTAAGGAAATCTGGGGCGTCAGGGTAAAAACTGACCCACTAGCTGCCTTCATCAACTCGCTTCTCACAAAAAATGCACTAGTTGACTTGGAACTTGCAGATCTTTTGCCTACATGGCGAAATGGAAGAACGGGCTCCTCCAACATTGAAAAATGCCTCGATAGATTCTTGATCTCCGAAGACCTACTCATTTCATCACACATGGCACGGGCCTGGGTCGAGCTAACCTACCTGTCCGATCACACACCCATTTGCCTTCAGCTTGGTAAAGGTAAATCGGGGACGAGCTACCCGTTCAAATTTAATTCGGCATGGATGTTGGAGACCGAATTCGACCAGATTGTTAAAACAGTCTGGACCGATCCATCACTCTCTATACCAGGGGATGCACAAGGCACTTTAGTCAGAAAACTAAAAATTCTAAAATCTAACACCATAAACTCGTTGAAATGGAAAAAAACTCACGAAACAGCCACCCTGAACAAGATCAAACTACAACTTTCTTGTTTACACAGGCTCAAGACTCGTTCTGGTCGGTCGATCAACATTGATGAAAATTTACGCACTCTTGAGGCAACCAGACAGCACATTCCCCAGGCATATGAACAAAGATGGAGATTAAAAAGTTGTGCGCTCTAGCTTAGTAGTGGAGACAACAACACCAGATTCTTCCACCGATTTGCACAACTATTTAGAGATAGCACAACTATTCCCACGGATGGTCACAAAAGAGGAAGCGAGAGATCTAGAAACCCCCTGCACTAAAGAGGAAATTCTACAGGTATTAAAAGGCTTTAAAAAAGAAAAAATCCCCAGCCCCGATGGATGGACGGTGGAACTATACCTTAACTATTTCGATTTAATGGCTCAAGACCTGCTGGAAGCCATTGAGGATTCGAGGATCAGAGGAATGGTTAAGAAACAACTGAACAATACTTTCATTGTTCTGATTCCAAAACAGAATCACCCTCTCCATTTCTCGGACTATTGCCCGATCTTGCTATGTAATCTCTGCTACAAGATCATCACCAAGATCATTGCAAACAGGATTCGCCCACTTCTCTCCTGGGCATTGGCAGAAGAGCAGCTTGGTTTTCTCAAGGGGAGACAAATCCTTGATGCTATAGGCATAGCACAGGAGTGCTTACACAACATAAAAACAAAAAATCTACCTGCCATCCTCTTAAAACTTGACCTAAAACAAGCCTTCGACTGCGTTAACTAGAACTTCCTACATCTCATCCTTCTCCAATGTGGATTTGGGGCAGCCACCACAACATGGATGATGAGCTGCTTAACTACTGCCTCCCTGGCATTTCTAATCAACGACGAGGCTACAGAGGCCTTCCACAACGAAAGAGGAATACGACAGGGATGTCCCCTCWCACCCCTGCTCTTCATTCTGGTCTTAGAATGCCTCATCATCTTTTTAAAAAAAATTAAATTAGATGGCAATCTAATGGGAATCAGAGTTTCAAGACTGACACAAATCATACATTTACTTTTCGTATTGACGTGATTATAATGACATCGGATTCCATGTCTGAATGRAAAGAAATTTATAATGTGCTAATGGCTTTCTGCTTTGTTAGAGGCCTAAATATAAATTTCCAAAAGTCTTTTTTCTTGACCACAGGCGCAAGGGMAACATCCCTGTTGGAGCTGAAAACAATCTTCGGCATTGACTCTTGAGACCTAGAGATGGGCTTCACCTATCTCGGATACTTTATCAAGCCAACAAGCTACAAAGCAAAGGATTGGTGCTGGTTATATGAAAAGTTTGAACACAGAATTCAACATTGGTGCAATAGATGTTTGTCCATTGGTGGCAGATACATATTGATAAAGGCAGTCTTGGAAAGCCTCCCGGTGTATTGGATGGCGTTGGCATACATCCCACAATCTGTGCTAACAAAGCTCCGCAAACTGATCTTTTCCTTTCTTTGGAAAAACAACAAGAAAATTAGAGGCATCCACTTATGTAGGTGGGAAATGATCTCAAAACCTAAAGCTCTAGGTGGATGGGGCCTGTGAAACCTACACATTTCCTACATTTCCCTCTCGGAAAACACTCTTTGGCGCATTCTGATGGTGCCAGGGATTTGGAACAACCTTATTAAAGACAAATATATTGCACACCTGCCAATTCATTCTTGGCTCAGATCAGCCACCTTCTCCCCACTGAGAGGCTCACAGACTTGGAAGCACCTTCAAAGATCGCTTCCTATTCTTCTTCATTGGATTGCTTGGCTGCCTGGCAACGACTCTGCTATTGAACTTGGTAAAGACGACATCCTCGGCATGGGATTAAAGGCCAAACTCTCCTCTAACTTGCTGGAGYGCCTACACTATTTAGGCCATCATTATCTCTTCCACTTAAAAGCCCCCCACAACAGCAATACTCTTGGCGAATCCTGGAAAACTAGCTCTATACTGCTACTAGACAGAGAACTCTCGGTGGAATGGATCAGATACACACAACACCTAAACGAGGTGGGCATATGCCTTCAGGAGAGACCTGACAAAATCATTTGGATGGGTGGCAATAAATATGGAATCATATCAGTCTGAAACATTTACAAATCTTTGACAGATGAACTCTGGCCCACTAGTGATCAGACCTGGTGCACCTGGCTATGGAAGTGGAATTGTCCGTTGAAGCTCAAATTATTTACATGGCTTTTGACAGAGAATAAATTACTTGTTTTGGATATCCTCCAAAGCAAGGGCTAGACAGACCCAAACCATTGTATTATGTAGGAGAACATTGAAACTTCGTACCATATTTTCGTGAGTTTCATCTTTACTCAGCAAGTCTGGCATCAAGTCAAAGAGGCTCTAAAATTAACCTTACAGTGGCTTGGACCCTCGACGTCCTCTTGCTTTAGCTCCTGGTGCTCAACAAAACAACTCTTCCCCTCGCTGCCAGCCACCATCTATTTGAATGTTTGGTTGACAAGGAATGCCCCCATTTTTGATGAAAAAACTCTCTCGGCAAACCTCGTGACACATCTCATTCTATCATATTTCGACCGTCCTTCCCTCCCCACTACCAACCAGAAACTCCGCAGACCATCTACAATCTTACCCATTGACAAAGCCACCGCTTGGTTCGATGGAGCTACTCAATTAGATGAAAAACTGTGCGGAGCAGGAGGACACTTATACATCAGCTCTCATACCTCCTACAGATGGATGCTCAACGGAGGACAAGGAACCAACACCAAAGATGAACTATTTGGGGCTTGGGCCTCCCTCCTCCTGGCACGAAGGTTGAACATTGAAGTCTTGCTACTTCTCGGAGATTCCAAAGTCATTATCGATTGGATAAATGACAAGGTCGACCTCCGATCTGCAGCACTGGAGGGTTGGAAAGAGAGAACTACTAAAGCAAAAGGACTCTTCAAGAGCCTTACTGTCACTCACATCTACAGGGAAGAAAACAACCTTGCGGACCAGCTATCAAAACTGGCACTAACCCAGCCTCCTGGTCTAATAACCTTTTCCTGATGGGAGGATGGTAACAAGGCCCCCCCCCTCCAGCTAAAACTCTGACGAGGTTGGCACCAGACCACTGGAAAACCACTGGTAAAAGGGTCTCGGTTTTGGATACATCTCAATCGGGCTCCAAAATTCCTCTACCAAAAGGGTTCTATGAAATGGTTACAGTCCACTCGAGCTTCTCAGAGATTTCATGGAATAGCACTAGAATGGTAGATCTCTCGCATTTTGATAGGCCAAGTGATGCACACAACATTCCAATTGATGTTTCTATTAATCAGAATTAGATCTCTCGCATATTGACAGGCCGAGTGATGCACACAACATTCCAATTGATGTTTTTATTAATCAGAATTAGATCAAGGCTGTTATCTTCCCGTTTTTTCTGACTGTATGAGTGACAGAGTCTCTGTTTTACATTTGACTGGAATCGTGCTACCCATTGTGGACACAGGACACCGTATGAAAGCATTTTATATGCCACTCTGTAAAAAAAATTATATATTGTTTGAATATAAATAAATAATTTCCCCGTGGAAAAAAAAGAAAAATGGAAGGGAAGGAAAATTTTGAATGTAAAGTTCTATTATTAAATGTTACATAGAGCTATGAGCACATGCCAAGTTGGTACATTTTCATCAATTGAAGGGAAGGGAAATATATCTTTTAAAATTAAAAAAATTAAGTAAAAACACTAAATTAGGTAATGTTTTGAGTTTAGTTAGAATATATA
>JASDQU010102894.1:92724-110020 GCA_032191745.1 Picea mariana | reverse complement strand
AGTTTAATAAATTATTAGATTATTATGTTTTAGATATGTTGGAGAAAATTGTCCCAAATATAATTGGAGTTTAATTATATAAACAAAATCTCTTATATCATATAAATCTTATCTATAAAACATTTGGTTAGTGCTCATATGTTGTTCATATATTTGACTCAGAGTGATGATTCCGATGTAGTTAGAATTAGCTTCAACCTCTCAAATGTGGTAAAATATTAAATTTCAAGTGAGAAATTTTATGTTGCTTTTGGCCCTAGTGATATTGCATTTTTTCCTCTCTTTTCTCAAATTAGCTTCAACCTTGGATAAAACTCAAGGTTCCCAAATTCAAAATAAGAGATAAAAATAGAGAAGTGAGATAAATAGAGAGAAGTGATCTACTTGATGTGATGAGAAACCAAGAAATAAAAGAGGTGAGAATATATTCCTTGACTTTATTCATTTCACTGAAGGTATTTTTATAGTTTTTCAATGGGTGTAGTCAAACTAACAACCTAACTAAAAGAAATAATAAACTAAGTGAGTACAATGTAAAGGCTAAAATAAATCACAAATAATGCAAATGCATGAAACTTAAAGGATAAAAGCAATGATAAATAATGCAATGCATGTAACTCAAGAATTGAAAAGTGCAACTACTCTAACAAACATTACTATTTATTTCCTATGAATTATGTTGTCATAAGGTGGTTCACTTTTCTGGAGGGGTGTGCTAAGTGAGAGGGAACCCATGTTTTTTATGACTTCCTCCTAGTTTAGCTTAAAAGATGCACCTTTTACCTCTCAGTTTAGCAGTGACTCCAAGGGGAGAAAGAAGACTGTGGGATACAACCAACAGTGTTGAGTGGGCATTGTAAGAAAAGGTGTAGCTTTCTTTAGAATGAAATTATGGTGGAAAAATAAGTCTTTGGTGTGACTTTTATCATGCAGATCCACTCTTTATTAATTCCCGACCGTTTTCACTGTTGGGAAAATGTTGAAGTGTTGTGTTGGAACAATGATGATGCATATGTAGAGAGAGAGAGAGAGAGAGAGAGAGAGAGAGAGAGAGAGAGAGATAGAGAGAGAGAGAGAGAAATCCAATGTCATGCATAAGCATGTGAAGAATTGCAGTCCATCTTGGAAGTGAAAACATGAGAGAAGATTAATGAGAGATGCACTTAGTAGATAGAGCACTAGTTGAGTGTGTAGATTGAATAACTAAAAAATGTTGAAGAAGTCCAATATGTATAAGAGATAGATCATTGTTCACTATGATTCTTGATCCATTGAAAGAAATTATGTGAGTCCCAATGGTGAAATCATGGCATCATGAAAGAAAAGTCTTTGTCCTTTCATGTTCTTCCATCGTATCTCCTCTGACAACAAATATAAAACCACATCATGAAAACTCAAGGTATTTGTACTACTACCTATGTCCACAACTTGAATATCCCACAGTCTGGTCAAGATAACAGTAAACTAATACACTTATCTTCATATGAAATTTCAATCTCTACAAATAATAATTGACTTACCATAGTACTGAATACGTTCAGATGCTCTGTCACTGAGTCTCCATCTCTCATCCTCGGGTTATACAACTTCTTCTGCAGGAATAGTTGATTTACCAGGGATTTAGACTGATACAAGTTCCCTAACTTAAATCATAACCCCTTGGCTATAACTTCCCCTAAAACATTTAGTAATATTGAATATGAGAGACACAATCAAATTGTTCTCTTCGCCTTCCAATCCAACATTTTCCAGTCATTTGTTGATGTTCCTATAGGTCCAATACCTATATCCACCATGATTCATTGATCTTTGTCTACCAATAGATCTTCCATCTTGATCTTCCACAACTCAAAACATTACTCATTAAATTTCTCGATCTCTATTTTCGAACTGCTCACCATTTCTTTTCACTTGAAGAATCAATACCACATATCTCCCACTATAACAAGGCTTATAACAGTCCTGAGCCAAACCCCTGACCACAAAGGTGTCCACCTGAAACTAATAATTTCTCTGATACCAAATGTATATTTTAACCTTGTACAATATTTTACTGCAAATATATTTTCAATAAAAGAACATAAAAGATGCAATGGAAAATATACACATTACATAAATATTTTTCCCCCAGAAATCCAAACTGGAAAAACCAACATATTTTATATTCATTCACCTGATACATTGTTTACAATACAATCTAATTCCAAAACCCTAATCCAATGAATGGATTAGTCAATAACCCTAATTCATCAACCGAAAATAGAAAACCATCAGTGAAAAACCATGTTCCCCCAAACCCCCATGTAGTGGGGATCCTCCCCCTGGAAATCCCCTAGACATGGGTGCTCCACTCCCCTCTTATCCCCATGCATGCACAACGCAACATAGACATTATTTCTAGTCGTGCAAAGTGTAAATATTTTGAACCTGCACATAATATATCTAGCTAAACAATAATACACACATATGTAGAGAGAATTGGAGAAAGAAGAAGAAAGAGAGAAAGAATGAAAGAATTCTCATTAACCGTTCTGAATAATGAATAATTTACACGTGATATACTCTGTATAACTCAATGAGTGCACATTGGAGGAGAACCAATGTGCCATAGTGGTGGCCTAGAGTGATCTAGACACACACCAATAGTTACGGTAGTGAACTTCCACCTAGTCTAGTCTCTCAGGTAGTTATGGGAGTGAACTACCACCAAGTTGAGTTAACTAGTCAACTAGTCTTCAGTTAACTGGCTGAACAGAGAGTAGTGAGGATTTAACTCAAGGAATCAAGGGTAATGCACTAGTCTGGTGATGATCCCAAGGCAAGGTCGAATTAGCATGGTGATGATCCCAATGTTGCATGGTGATAAAACCAATTCAACATCTAAACTCAACTCAACTAGTCAAATTAAAGAGTCAAATGAAAGAAAATATTCTCCAGGTGGAAATTTGTCCCCTAAAATATAGGAGACTGGATAATGACTAATTATGACTAATAAAAAAGGAAAAAACTTAGGAAAAAGAAATCCTAGGTGTGTGTGAAGTAACTGTAATAGCCCCCCATGAACTATGGTGAAAATAAAGAATGGGTCCTGGCAACGAGGCCATGGTAGGTACCCAAATAAAAAAGATACACTGAAATAAAGTGAGGAAAGCGGGAAAACCTCATGGGAAACCCCCCCCCCACCCTCAAGGTACAATGTATGTAAAAATAAGAACTACAGTTGCTAGGAAACCGTGTCCTTCACTCCAAGATGACTGCCTAGAGAATGAAACTTTTGCTGAGTGAAGGTCTTGGTGAAGATGTCTGTCATCTATTCTACTGAAGGACGCAACTGTAGGTCGATGATCCCCTCATGTACTAAGTCCCGAATGTAGTGCATGTGGATCTCGATGTGCTTTGTCTGTTGCCTCTGAACTGGATCTCTACAGAACTTCAGAGTGCTCTGGTTGTCACACTAGATGATGATCCATAGATGAAACTAAATGCCCAACTCAATGACAAAATGTTGTATCCAAATATCCTAAATGGTTATGTTAACTACCCCTCTGTACTCTGCCTCGGTTGAAGATAGAGAAATGGCAACTTGCTTCTTGCTTGACCAACATATAGGCCGGGAACCAATACTGAGTGAGTAACCATATGTGGACTTACAATCAGGGCTATCGCCAGCCTAGTCAGAATCAGTAAACTCGATGAGATATAATGTAGAGACTGCTACATAATGAATCCCAAAGGTGATGGTTCCCTGTACGTATTGAAGGATACACTTTGCAACCTTCCAATGTAGCTCATGTGACTCCTGCATGAACCTGGAAACTACACCAACTGCATAGGAGAGGTCTGGTCTGGAGTGTGTGAGATACAAGAAGCTCCCCACTAGCTGTTTGTATAGTGTGTTGTCGACCAGTGGAGTTTCCCTTTCATCCTCAAGTTTGACTCCCGATAGGAAAGGGGTCGAAGCAGACTTGTAGTCTTTCATGTAAAATCTCTCAAGAAGATCTCGTGCATACTTGGCCTGAGATAGTTTGATTCTTGATGTATCCTGACTGATATCAAGTCCAAGGAAGAAGTGTAGCAGACCCATGTCCTTCATCAAAAACCCGTGATTTAGAATCCTCTTGACTGGAGCAATCGTTGAAGTCGAGCAACCGGTGATCAACAAATCATCAACATACAAAACTAAAAGTAGAAGTGAAACGGTCATCTTGAGCATGAAGACATTCAGGTCTGATTTATAATGTATACAGTTCTGTGACAACAGATAGGAGTTCATCTTGTCATACCATGCCCTCAGAGCCTGCTTGAGGCCATAAAGTGACTTCTTCAATCGACAGACCAAATATGAGTCTTGCATAAATCCATGTGGCTTATCCATGTAGATCTCCTCAGAGATATCATCGTGAAGAAATGCATTCTTCACATCCATTTGATGGACTTCCCAACTCTCAATTGTCACAATGGCAAGTGCCAATTGTATGGAATCCATCTTTGTTGCTGGAGCGAAGGTCTCATCATAGTCAATACAATGAACCTGCTGAAATCCTTTGGCAACAAGATTGGCTTTGTATTTTCTTATTTGTCCATCCGCTATGCTCTTGGTCCTATAGAACCATCTGCATTTGAAAATTTTCCTCCCAGAAGGAAGGGGAACTAGATCCCAAGTATGGTTCTCAAGGAGGGAGTTGAACTCCTCCTGCATGGCAGATTCCCAAAAAGGATTTCCAGCAGTCTCGCCATAAGACTGTGGATCTTAAGACTGAACCAAGAAAAGTTGCGTGAAGGGAAATGGTTCAGTGGAAGTGGGTGCAACAGGAGCCTCCTCGAAATTAGATCGAGTCCTCCTAGTATCGGCTAGATCACCAATGATTTCCCCTACATCCTGAAGATTAGTTTGTGCCCACTTGGGCCTCTGTTTTGGCTCTGCAACTGCATTTGGATGATCTTACTCTGTATCTGACATTACTAACTCTAAATCAGAATCATCTGAGTCCTCTGATTCATAAATGTTGTCTAAAGAAGAGTCGACATGTGCACACTCATGATCTCAAACAGGTGGAAGAGTGAAGGTGTCTGCATGCGGTTGTTAAGGTACATGTGAGACACTTTCCTCAAATTGGACACTATGCTCAATGATGAGCCAGTCCGAGGAAAGATCAATAAGTCAATATCCCTTCACACCATCGGGGTATCCAACAAAAATGCACTCATTGCTCTGTGGATCAAGTGCCTTCCTCTTTTTAGATGGAATCCTTGCCCATGCACATGAACCAAAAATGCGAAAGTGGGTCACTTCCTGTTTGAGTCCACTCTGAGCCTCGTAGGGGGTCTTATCCTTGACATATCTATGGGGAGATCTATTTTTGATGTATGTTGCACAATTAAGTGCTTCATCCCATAGTATATGTGGTAGTGACTTCTCATGCAACATGCAAGATGCCATCTCCTTTAGAGATCTGCTTTTTTTCTCAACAACTATGTTTTGTTGCAAAGTATAGGGAACTGTGTGATGCAATTGGATCCATGCCTCATGGCAAAGATTATGGATATCATGATTTAAATACTCTCCCCTATTATCATTTCAGAGGACTTTGATATTGTTTTCGGACTGTGTCTCAACTAAGGCTTTGAAATATTTGAGGTGTTAAAAGACCTCATATTTTTTCCTCAGAAAGTAGATGCAAGTAAAACGTGAGAAATCATCAACAAAAATGAGAACAAACCTCACTTTCTTGATGGATGGATGCGGAAAAGGACCCATAAGGTCACTTTGGATCAGATCTAAAGGTGCGGAAGCTCGCTGAGACTTTCCTTTGTCAAATTTTTCTTGAGGGTGTTTTCTGAGAACACATCCATCAGATACTCCCTTGGAGAAATGGATTTCTGGTAGACAATCAACCAATTTGTGCTTGATAAGATGTTGCATGTATCTGAAATTCAAATGTTCAAACCTTTTGTGCCATATCCTACTACTTTCATAAGCATGAGTAAGCAGTAAAGCAAAATCGGGTTCAAAGAATTCAGAAAAAGGTATACAATCTAGACTAATGATATACCTCACCAGTAGCAACCCTGGAGTTGGTTTGCATGTCGTATATGTCCACGGAATTTGATGTGAATATGAATTTATTTCCAGTTATGGAATTCATCCTCTGATACACAGAGAGAAGGTTGACATAAAGTTTGGGAATATGCAACATATTCTCGAAGCTTTTGTTGGTGAGTTCAATCCTTCCTTTGCCGGTGAMTTCGAAAAAAGAGTTGTCAGCCATCAGAATAGGAGGACCTTTGCATGCATCCAAAGAAGAATATACTTCATTTGAGGAAGCCATGTGATGTGATGCTCTTGAATCAATGATCCAAGCATYGAGAGAGGAGTTAGTGGCAATCAAGGCATGGATAGAATTGCCTTTATTGGGATTCAGATCTTCTGTCTTCTTATTCTTGGCACCCTCGAGAATTCCATCTCCAAGGTTGTTTTGCTGAAGTATTTGAGTCATTAGATCAATTTTCTTTTGCATGCATGCATATTTTGAATGGAATCATTTGTGACAGTACGTGCATTTATCCCCTTTTCCTCCCTTTTCCCCTTTGGATCCGGAGGCATCGATGAAGGGTTTTGTGTACCCTTCCTTCTTCATATGTGCATGAGCCTTTCACTTATCTTTATCTTTAGATTTCTAATATTTGTGGCTGTCGGCCTGCACAGTGAGTGCATCCGCCCTTTGGCCTTTGATTATGCCCATGTTGATGACATTGATTTTCTCTTGTGTGAGGGATTCGATAAAGTCCTCAAGAGAAGGCATCTTCCAGGTGGCTCCAGAGGAGAATATGACAGTATGGAATGTGGATACGAATACAGATAATTCAGGACCAAGATTGGAGAGAATGGTGAGAACTATGTGTTTCTCCTCCTTCAATTTATCAACCACGCAAGATTTGAGTTGCAACAGTAAATACTTGAATTTTGTAAATAAATCATGGATATTGTCGAAGCATTTTGGATATAATGTGAGAAACTCCACCTCCAGCATGTGTCCCCTCATCTCATCCTATTTTCCAAAGATCCCTTCCAAGGTGGTCCAAGCTTCATTGGGAGTCTTATAGGAAGATATGTGAAAGAGGAGATCGAGAGAAATAACACTGCAAATTGTTTGGAGTGTTTCATCCATGTGATTTAAGTACTTGGACTTTTCTATGTCTGATTTCAATTCTGTATCTGCATTCAATTTTAACCTGTACAACCCTCTGGTTTGGAGATCTATGGCTATTTTCTCCTTCCATGCAAAATAGTTGTAACGCGTAAGAATGAATTCTTTTTGGAAATCCATCTTTCCGATGTCTTCAATCTTTTGTACCTACAAAAAAATTTTTTGTAGCTTTTTCTTAACAGTTCGTCACCTCTGATAACATGTAAATGTTTTGAACATGCACATAATAGATCTAGCTAAACAATAATACACACATTTGCAGAGAGAATTGGAGAAAGAAGAAGAAGGAGAGAAAAAATGAAATAATTCACATTAACTGTTGTGAATAATGAATAATTTACACATGATATACTCTATATAACTCAATGAGTGCACACTGGAGGAGAATCAATGCACTATAGTGGTGGTCTATAGTGATCTGGACACAGACCAATAGTTACGAGAGTGAACTGCTACCTAGTCTAGTCTCTCAAGCAGTTACGGTGGTGAACTACCACCTAGTTGAGTTAACTAATCCATTAGTCTATAGTTAACCGACTGAGAAAATATTAGTGAGGAGTTAAATCATGGAATCAAGGGTAATGCATCAGTCTGGTGTTGATCCCAAGGCAAGGTCGAATTATCATGGTGATGATCCCAATGTTGCATGGTGATAAATCAATTCAACATCTAAACTCAACTTAACTAGTAAAACTGAAGTGTCAACTGAAAGAGAATATTCTCCAGGTGGAATATTCTCCCCTAAAATATAGGAGAGTGGATAATGACTAATTATGACTAATAATCAAGGAAAAACCTTAGGAAAAAGAAATCCTAGGTGTGTGTGAAGTAACTCCAACACAATGAATATAACACATATCCAACACATAGTGCATCTTGCCTTTCAATAATGACACCTCAATCATTTCAATAATGGTCTTTAAGAAATAATTGAGATGGGTTTCCTGTCCCAAACTATGCAAAGTCTAATTGGGACTTTATGCTATATAATACCCTTTTCTATTGAAGGGAAATTTTCTCACATCATCAAGACCCATTCACCCATAACTTATGTTTGAGAATTGCAATGGTGTACATAACTCCACTTCGAGGCCAAACATACCATTCAGAGTAGTGAAAATTTTAAGGATCCATACTTATCTTAATGTGAAGAAACCTCGGAGAATTGTATTAATTCTTAAAATGATAACAATAAAAAATTTGAAAATATTCTTGTAAAAATATTCAAACATCTAATGATTTTATATAGCTTCTATAAAATTTGGGTGAATTTTAGAGTAAAATAGTTTTACCCTATGGAATTTGGGTGAATCATTTTCGAAAAACTGGAAATTAGTGAATCTTTTTGGAAAAAGATATGGAAAATTATCCCTCTCAAAAAATTTATCCCTTAAATTTTTCCTTTCTTTAGAGGCCATGTGATTTCTTAGGTCTTGAATCCTATAATATTCATGTATGGCCTAAGAACATACCCCTCCTCACCATATCAAGGTCAAAAAAGCCTATACCTAGTTCTAAAAATGTCTTAATATCCTCAACATCCCCACTTGGAGGGCATGGATACACTTAAGAGGTTAGGGATAATTTCAAGGATGCAAATTTATCTTGAAATGTAGAAACCTTGGTGAATATTACTATCCATTAATATGTAAACTATAAAAATTTTGGCGACATTTCCCTAAAAGCCTTCAAATTTGTCAGAATATATACACTTTCTATAATTTTTTCGTATTTTTTTAGGTAAAATGATTTTATCCTATAGAATTTGGAAGAACCATTTTTATCCTATAAAAATTAGAAATTATCAAAAACTTTTTCGGGAAAAAGCATGGAAAATTAGCCTAGGAAAAATTTAGCCCCTAAAATTTTCCCCGGGACATGTATGGTGGATCAAGGTGTTGTCATTGAATCTCGATGCTTAGTATATTCCTTTATGTTGTAAGGCCTATATTTTCTCCTCCAATTATTTCTAGGGCCTAAAGGCTCATGTACCTAATATTAAAGATATCCTAGTCCCACCCATATCCCTAATCAAAGAAAAGGATACCCTTCAGAGGTCTTGTGTGTTGGTTCAATGAATTTTTCATAGCCATGTATTCCAAAAATTTTCCTTTATGGCACAATAATTATGTTTCATCACATGGGATTGTCAAGGGATTCAAGACTCATAACTAGTGCTCAACATATTCTAATTATGCTCGTATCCCTACTTCGAAGATAGGGATTCCCATGGGATGTCTTATGAGGTATTTTGAGTCATGGTTCTTCCCTCTATATTCTTATAAGATCCCTTTATGACCTAAGTCTTGAGATTCCTCCATAAATCATGTTCAAGATCCTAAGACTAATACCTAGTGTTGAAATTTTTGTAATGTCACTGCTATCCTTCCTAGTACCCATGCCTAATGATCAAATCCTCCTAATGTCAGTGATATCCCCACATGAAGATGAAGGATATTGAATCACTCTTAATATCTCTATTTTTCACCGTTAGTTTTGTATAGGCTACACAAATCCATCTTCTATAAAACTACACATATAGAGTTAACCATGCAAATTCCATATATATTTGAGTGAGTATGTGTGCACTTATGTAGGTGTGTGCATGCTTATTTTAAATAATATTATTTAGTATTTTCAATTTTTTTTGTCTTGACATAGATCAAATTCTTAAAATACATATATCTTTTATAAATCTTTTAATCCTTTTATAAGTTTTTGTAGAATGCACATTTTGAGACGTATAATATAAATATATGTATATTGCTTGATTATGTTAAGAATTTCATATTGGGCACTAAGGAATGGCCTAAAGAATTAAGGGCTTGGCTATAACGAATTTTAGAATTTAATAAATATATCCCGTTAAAATTATGAGATTGTCCCAAATTGGGTGATAGGTGGTCATGACAACATTGCTAAGTCCTTGCACTTGGATGTGTATCCACTTGCCATTGTTTCATCAAGATTATCTCCTTTGATCAACAACACCCAGACCCAACGGAGACGATGGAGGAAGTGGGAGGGTACGATGCAAATGGATAGAGTCTAAAAATGATTAAGTCTCAATTCCATGGAAATGAATTCTATTTGAATTCCTATCCTGGTGTCCTACATCCATGTGTGGAAGGGTAAAAAGGATTTATTTTTCATTCCAGTCTCATCTCACTGCTTCAGTTTGTAACCTGTCAATGATTGGAAGCTGATCAACTTTGAATTTTTCATGGCCCCTCATGTTTATCGAGGAAAAGCAACCTTCACCCACAAAATATGTGCGACCCTCATTATTGAGGAGGTACCAATGCATTATCATAACTCTGTCTCTCCCTCGGTGCAAGAGGTCATGCATCCCCTGAAGAAGAAGTTAAAATCATCAGATAATATCAAAATGATGAGGAAGTTGATTGACAGCGGAGGGATATAGTTCGTGATTTGGGATGCAACCATAATCGAGATACAAAATTTCAACACACTATTAAGATCTACTAGCACACCAAGACACTGGTATCCCAAGCTTTTATTCCTGAAGAACAAGACTATGGGAAGTTTGGACATATATTAGAAGCTCTCGAGTGTCTGAAAAAAAATGTTTCTTACGCTGGTCTCCTAGCTGGTTAAGAGAAATGGAGGCAGCTTTGAGCTGTCGTGTGATGGTTCCTTGTTGGTCTCTTCTCCCATTCATCTAGATGCAGGGGTTGTTGTGGGGACCTCTAAGTCCTCAACCCAGGTTCTCCATTACAATATCAGAGACCCGCTCCTCTTTTTTATTTTTTCTCTCAGTCGTCTCATTCAATTATTTGTTTGTTATCTCTGTCACCTAGTCATGGATGTTTTTCTAAGTCAATGACTCGGTTTTATCTCCTCTGATTTTAGTTTTAATATCCTACAACTTCATTTTGGTTGTTATCCTTTTAGATGATTTGATAGGAAACCATGTGCCTTGGGAACCTCTGATATGATCTGAAACTTTGTCCATTCTATTTATATTTTAGCAAAATCTCGTTCTTCTTTTTTTTTGAACGAAAAAAATGTAATACTATCAAATACCTAGAGGCTATTGTTGTAGAACCATTCTAGTGACTATTGTCCTATCCATATACAAAACTGGTACTGTCTCAAAAAAGACACAGATCATCTATACTATATCATCAAAACCTACTTACAAACTCTGCAATCAAAACCTACTTACAAACTCTACAATCAATTAAGATATGATAAGTAAACTTGAAATTCCATGGTTTCTATGTCCTCTCCTTTTATGAACTTTTATAGGCGAAATGCTCCAACGGAAAGAGATAGTGCTATACTATATAATCAAAACCTACTTACAAACTCTACAATCAATTAAGATATGATAATTAAACTGGAAATTCCATGGTTTCTATGTCCTCTCCTTTTATGAATTTTTATAGGCAAAATGCTCCAACAGAAAGAGATAGTGCTTGTTTCCACTTAAAAAAAAACATTACAAATTTTGAAAAAAATAGTTATACACAACAACAATGCATTTTTTAGAATTGTAGAATTTTTTTTCAGCAAAAATCATCATTTAAGTAGTCAACATGTACAATCTATGAAAAATATCATACTAATGTTAGAAAATCTTGAATTTCATATGGCAAAAAAAAAACTAAAAAACAAAATTATATATTCAGAAAGCTAATTCAATTTCCAACATTTTATCTTTTCAGACCATAGTCATATTTATTTTGAAAGTACCTTAAATCACCCCTTCAAATTAACAGATTATTATTTCTCAATTTTTAAATTGTCACTAAAATTTATACTAGGATCCTCAACATGCATCAATTAATTATGTTTTTTCACAAAATTTTAAGAAAAGAGAGTTAAAAAATGAGAAGCAATATATACATCCTATAAAAAAAAATACTATTTATAACTATAATTTCTTATTATTAAAAAAACTATATATACATTTTACAATCCAATATTGAAATATATTATATCACCCTGTTAGCGATAATTCTTGTCTTGGGCTCGAGAGCATCCAAGTCTGTAGGTTGCATGAAGAACGCCCAAGCGTAGCACATAAAGCCCCATTTTAGGCTAAAAATCAAGTGAGCGGGCGAAATTGTGTTGTCAACGACCCAGATTCATCCATAGGAGTAGATCAACGGTCATCGGGATATCGGGGCTACCAAGTTAACCGATATATAGCGTCAGAGAAAGCGTCTATATTTCAAGACTAAATCTGGGTCGTCCGATCCAGCGACACATAGTGCGAGATATAGTCGGCGTATCGACATTCGGGAGTTTGAAGGTTGAAAGTCCCTCGTCTTCTCACATCTCGAATCCCCGAACCCCGGAGTGCCGAAAGTGCCCAGAGTCGGGCCCACAGTATCACAAAGCAATCTCAGTCATCAATCCAAAGGGGACACTTGGTGCACAATTAGGCTCCTCGCCTTTTCGCCCATCGCAATTTCAAGACGTAAGGAACAGCTCCGTCATATCCCCGATGCGCGAGGTGCCGGGAGCATCCAGTACCCGGGCCCACAACGTCACCGAGTAAGTTCAGGACCGTCAGATCTGAGAGAGATGCATGGCACCCGATTAATCCATCTCGGTGTTTCTCTCATCGCAACTGTGAATAAGCAACAATTAACTCCTTCTATTCGCGAACCTCGAAAGTGATTTGGGAATAGACTCAGGGTCACAACCCGTGGTCACCTGGGAAAGAAAGGAGTTGTGTAAAAAGGGGGCCAAAGGCATCGAGTCTAGTCGTCGAAAGGATCATCGTGATCTCCATACGCCATTCGATTCAACCTCGATCTTGGTTTTTCGCCTGGAGTAAATGAAGATGAGAATGGGTGGTTGAAACGTCTCCTCGGGCATTAAGTGTAAGGTATGGATACTCTGGCAAGTGGTCTACTCGAGAGGGTCCTGTGTACCCAGTTTTCTAAAGAAGCCATGCCGATTCCTCGACCAGCTAGAGGAGGTATGCACACGCTAGCTTGACACTTAATGGCTCAGCTACTCCCCTTGCAGGAGCCATGCACAGTTAAGGTGGCGTATGACAAATAATACCCTTCCGAATTTGGCTGAAGGGACACCAAGTCTTGGATGACTGAGCACACCGACGTTAGGCATTTTCCTCTGAGTATATAAACTCAGTCTTGGTATTTTGTAATCTATTGATGGTAGAGCGAAGCTCCCGATTGTAATGTTTTAACAGACACTCTAGTTCTCTAGTTATGCATCTATATGTAAGATTTCTTGTTTAATGAAAGACAGTTTCCTTATTCCATGTAGTTTTCATCTCATACTGAGGGAGTTCATGATTGACTGATTCACATGAATTATTGCAGTTGTGTTATGATAAAGGTTTTATTGTAGCACTATTGTATTCTCTAGTTTTCTGTGTTTGAATGTAAGAAGATCTCGCGTTTAAATGCATTCTCCTACAGTCTACTAGAAACCTGATGTTGACAACAAACCTTTGCATCTCTCTGATACAAGTCTTCCCCCTACTCGCGCTTACTACAACCCACTGTCTGAAGTTATCTAAGACCTCACTTTCCCATGCATGCCTAGCCTAGTTCTGGATTTAGAACCATATCGTCTGAGTTTACTTCCATTCGATCACCCCTTTCATACATAAATCGTGACATAAACTGATGGGCGTCGGGCTCTGCTCCTGCGGAAATCCAGGAGTGACTTCCGTCGCCAACATTTCTGGTGCCGTTGTCGGGGACGAAGTTGAAGATTTTCCCTGAGAAGAACGACATTGAGCCTCTGATTTTGAAGGTGCATCAGACATCAGAGCCCTTCAAGATTGCTACGGTTCACCTCGCGACTCCACTGTGGCAACTCCATCGTTTCCACATCACTGTTTCAGCTGTGGCTACTGTTAGCACACCTGAAAACTTAGCCTAAGGAGCTTTCTCGAGAAGGTTTTAGCAACTTCTTTCTCAGCCTGAGAAGCTTCCTGGGGTAACGACAATGTTAAGATCTGGCCTTTGATGGTGAACAAGGACCAGGCATATTTGAAGCTGCGCATATTTCACCTAGCGAATCCATGATTCGAGGATCGATTGGCGACTCCACTAGTTCGATATGGAGAAAATTATGGCTCAAAGGTTTGCTTTCTGTGACTTTTCCCAGATAGTTGGTTTTCCTAATGCACTTTCTGATAGAGACCAATGGGAAGATTTCCTCCCTGAATTTCATGCAACAAGTTGGGAGGAACCAACTGAGCATTTACTGGACTTCCATGAAGCTATTCACCGACACAATATCACGCATGAGAATGTCTAGATTAATCTCTTCAGGTGTTCATTGAAGGGAGCTGCTCTTGAGTGGTGTCGATCTCTTCCCGCTGCGAGCATCTGCTCTTTAACAAGTTTTCATACAACTTTCAATTCATTTTGTAAAGATTATTTTCCAGCTGATTGTTTGTATGAAAACTATTGTGAGGAGTTTTCTTCACTTCATGAAGCCTCTGCTAGCCCTGAAGACTAGGTCCATGATGAAGCTTTTACTGTGGAGGAAAGCATTTGCCAGGAAAATATGGAGGTGTTGAATGATATTAATTGTGTTAGCCCTAGAATGGAAGCATCTGACATCATATCAGATGCCTCTATTCTTTTAGATGTTCATAACGATCAACATGCCTCTTGTGGAAATTGTGATTTTATAGAGCAAATGTCATCCATGGTAGAAGACTCACCTGGATATCGGGTTGAAGCAGATGTTCCTAGCAGCTCTGCTCATGATGACGAAGACCCTCTCTTTTTAAAAGAGGGGTTAGTTGTGGAAGAGGATTCTTCTCTTTTCCCCTAGGGGGTTTCTCACGATATATTTTTACCTAGGATTAAAGAGAAAAGGATTATGTATGAGCAGCCAGAAGCAGCAGGTCCCACTGTCCCTGAAACAGAATTTTTTTACGGGATCTTTGTTCTGGAGGAGGATCATATCAATGAAGGACAACCCCTTTTTGATGTATATTATAGTGATGATGAGCAGCAAGCTTATCCTACATTTGATCACTATAAAGATATTGAAGAGCCAGTCAACAAGAATAACCACCCCATGTTCTCTATTTATGATGAATATGAATCTGACCTGGGGGAGAGCCAAGAAGAGGAAAAGGAACCAGAGGAACAGCTGAGCACATATTTCATTCCAGAGCCAGTCAGCGAGAAGCTACCGCCTGAGATCAGTGAGCCTACATCAGTTGTCCACTCACCTGTTCTTATCAAAGATATTCAACCACATGTGAGCAACTCTGTAGCAGAGGAGGCTGCCTGTCACCAATTTTCTGAAATTCGCCACTCATTCTATGACCCTGTGGGCGAATACATGGAGTGGCATGTCCTTTATGCCTTGGAGCCATCCTATTTCATATCAACTTCAGCCTGTGAGGAGAATTTGAAGAGTGTAGTCGTTCTGGTGTCACGGTTACACTATCTGCTGGTGATCATCAACAGAAGGAAGGAGCTTCTATCCAGGAAGCTACTTGAATGGCTATGGTGGAATTTTTCTTTCACCTAGCCCATGTAAAATATTTTATTAGCATTAGGACTATATATAAATAATCTCCTTTGAGCATGTAGCTTTGTTTTCTTTGCTTTACTTTTCGGCCTATATTTTCAGAAGCGGGATGTTTTGAGCTTGACTCCATAGCCCAACAGCAAGGCACTGAAGCTGCAGAATGAGTTCTTAGAGCATCACAAGGATGAATCTATCCCCCATGGAGCCTAATGTTAGCGATAATTCTTGTCTTGGGCTTGAGAGCATCCAGGTCTGCAGGTTGCATGAAGAATGCCCAAGCGTAGCACATAAAGCCCCATTTCAGGCTAAAAATCATGTGAGCGAGCGAAATTGTGTTGTCAACGGCCTAGATTCATCCATAGGAGAAGATCAACGATCATCGGGATATCGGGGCTACCAAGTTAACCGATATATAGCATCAGAGAAAGCACCTATATTTCAAGACTAAATCTGGGTCGTCCGATCCAGCGACACATAGTGCGAGATCTAGTCGGCATATCGGCATTCGGGAGTTCGAAGGGTGAAAGTCCCTCATCTTCTCACATCTCGAAACCCCAAACCTCAGAGTGTCGAAAACGCCTAGAGTCGGGCCCGCAGTATCACGAAGAAATCTCAGTCGTCCATCCAAGGGGACACCTGGTGCACGATTAGGCTCCTCGCCTTTTCGCCCATCGCGATTTCAAGACGCAAGGAACAGCTCTATCATATCCCCGATGCACGAGGTGCCGAGAGCGTCCAGGACCCGGGCCCACAACATCACCGAGTAAGTTCAGGACCGTCAGATCTGTGAGAGGCTCGTGGCACCCGATTAAGCCATCTCGGCGTTTCGATCATCGCAACTGTGAATAAGAAAGGATTAACTCCTTCTATTTGTGAATGCCGAAAGTGCTTTGGGAATAGACTCAGGGTCACAGCCCGTGGTCACCTGGGAAAGAAAGGAGTTGTGTAAAAAGGGGGCCAAAGGCGTCGAGTCTAGTCACCGAAAGGATCATCGTGATCTCCATACGCCACTTGATTCAACCTCGATCCTGGTTTTTCGCCTGGAGTAAATGAACATGAGAAGGGGTAGTTGAAACCTCTCCTCGGGCATTAAGTGTAAAGTATGGATACTCTGGCAAGCGGTCTGCTCAAGAGGGTCCTGTGTACCCATTTTTCTAAAGAATCCATGTCGAGTCCTCGACCAGCCAGAGGAGGTCTGCACACGCTAGCTCGACACTTAATGGCTCAGCTACTCCCCTTGCAGAAGCCAAGAGCAGTTAAGGTGGCGTCTGACAAAGAATACCCATCCGAATTTGGCTGAAGGGACACTAAGCCTTGGATGACTGAGCACGCCGACGTTAGGTGTTTTCCTCTGAGTATTTAAACTCAGTCTTGGTATTTTGTAATCTATCGATGGTAGAGCGAAGCTCCCGATTGTAATGTTTTAACAGGCACTCTAGTTCTCTGGTTATGCATCTGTATGTAAGATTTCTTGTTTAATGAAAGACAGTTTCCTTATTCCATCTAGTTTTCATCTCATACTGAGGGAGTTCATGATTGACTGATTCACATGAATTATTGCAGTTGTGTTATGATAA
>JASDQU010102894.1:54908-90492 GCA_032191745.1 Picea mariana | reverse complement strand
CTCAAGGTACAATGTATGTAAAAAGAAGAACTACAGTTGCTAGGAAACCGTGTCCTTCACTCCAAGATGACTGCCTAGAGAATGAAACTTTTTCTCAGTGAAGGTCTTGGTGAAGATGTCTGTCATCTGTTCTACTGAAGGACGTAACTGTAGGTCGATGATCCCCTCATGTACTATGTCCCGAATGTAGTGCATGCGGATCTCGATGTGCTTTGTTTGTTTCCTCTGAACTGGATCTCTACAGAACTTCAGAGTGCTCTGGTTGTCACACTAGATGATGATCCATCGATGAAACTAAATGCCCAACTCGGTAAAAAAATGTTGTATCCACATATCCTAAATGGTTATGTTAACTACCCCTCTGTACTCTGCCTCGACTGAAGATAGAGAAATGGCAACTTGCTTCTTTCTTGACCAACATATAGGCCGGGAACCAATACTGAGTGAGTAACCATATGTGGACTTGCAATTAGGGCTATCGCTAGCCTAGTCAGAATCAGTAAACTCGATGAGATATAATGTAGAGACTGCTACATAATGAATCCCAAAGGTGATGATTCCCTATACGTATTGAAGGATACACTTTGCAGCCTTCCAATGTAGCTCATGTGACTCCTGCATGAACCTGGAAACTACACCAACTGCATAGGAGAGGTCTGGTCTGGAGTGTGTGAGATACAAAAAGCTTTCCGCTAGCTGTTTGTATAGTGTGTTGTCAACCAGTGGAGTCTCCCTACCATCCTCAAGTTTGACTCCCAATAGAAAAGGGGTCGAAGCAGACTTGTAGTCTTTCATCTAAAATCTCTCAAGAAGATCTCGTGCATACTTGGCCTGAGATAGTTTTATTCCTGATGTATCCTGGCTTATATCGAGTCCAAGGAAGAAGTGTAGCAGACCCATGTCCTTCATCAAAAACCTGTGATTTAGAATTCTCTTGACTGCAACAATCGTTGAAGTCGAGCAATTGGTGATCAACAAATCATCAATATACAAAAATAAAAGTAGAAGTGAAACGATCGTCTTGAGCATGTAGACATTCAAGTCTAATTTACAACATATACAGTTTTGTGACAACAGGTAGGATTTCATCTTGTCATACCATGCCCTCAGAGCCTGCTTGAGGCCATAAAGTGACTTCTTCAGTCGACATACCAAATATGAGTCTTGCATAAATCCATGTGGCTTATCCATGTAGATCTCCTCAGAGAGATCACCATGAAGAAATGCATTCTTCACATCCATCTGATGGACTTCCCAACCCTAAGTTGTCACAATGGAAAGTGCCAATTGTATGGAATCCATCTTTGTTGCTGGAGCGAAGGTCTCATCATAGTCAATACCATGAACCTGCTGAAATCCTTTGGCAACAAGCTTGGCTTTGTATTTTCTAATTTGTCCATCCGCTACGCTCTTGGTCCTATAGAACCATCTGCATTTGAAAATTTTCCTCCCAGAAGGAAGGGGAACTAGATCCCAAGTCTGGTTCTCAAGGAGGGAGTTGTACTCCTCCTGCATGGCAGATTCCCAAAAAGGATTTCTAACAGTCTCGCCATAAGATTGTGGATCTTAAGACTGAACCAAGAAAATATGCGTGAAGGGAAATGGTTCAGTGGAAGTGAGTGCAACAGGAGCCTCCTCGAAATCAGATCGAGTCCTCCTAGTATCGGCTATATCACCAATGATTTCCCCTGCATCCTGAAGATTAGTTTGTGCCCACTTGGGCCTCTTCTTTGGCTCTGCAACTGCATCTGGATGCTCTGACTCTGCATCTGACTGTACTAACTCTAAATCTGAATCATCTGAGTCCTCCGAATCAGAAATCTTGTCTAAAGAAGAGTCGACATGTGCATGCTCATCATCTCAAACAGGTGGAAGAGTGAAGGTGTCTGCATGCGGCTGTTAAGGTACATGTGAGACACTTTCCTCAAATTGGACACTATGCTCAATGATGAGCCAATTCGAGGAAAGATCAATAAGTCAATATCCCTTCACACCGTCGGGGTATCCAACAAAAATGAACTCATTGCTCTATGGATCAAGTGCCTTCCTCTTTTCAGAGGGAATCCTTGCCCATGCACATGAACCAAAAATGAGAAAGTGGGTCACTTCCTGTTTGAGTCCACTACGAGCCTCGTAGGGGGTCCTATCCTTGACATATCTATGGGGAGATCTATTTTTGATGTATGTTGCACAATTAAGTGCTTCATCCCATAGTCTATGTGGTAGTGACTTCGCATGCAACATGCAAGATGCCATCTCCTTTAGAGATTTGCTTTTTTGCTCAACAACTATGTTTTGTTGCTAAGTATAGGGAACTGTGTGATGCAACTGGATCCATGCCTCATGGCAAAGATTATGGATATCATGATTTAAATACTCTACCCTATTATCATTTCAGACAACTTTGATCTTCTTTTCAAACTGTGTCTCAACCAAGGCTTTGAAATATTTGAGGTGTTAAAAGACCTCATATTTTTTCCTCAGAAAGTAGATGCAAGTAAAACGTGAGAAATCATCAACAAAAATGAAAAAAAACCTCACTTTGTTGATGGATGGATGCGGAAAAGGACCCATAAGGTCACTTTGGATCAGATCTAAAGGTGCGGAAGCTCGCTGAGACTTTCCTTTGTCAAATTTTTCTTGAGGCTGTTTTCTAAGAACACATCCATCAGATACTCCCTTGGAGAAATGGATTTTTGGTAGACAATCAACCAATTTGTGCTTGATAAGATGTTGCATGTATCTGAAATTCAAATGTTCAAACCTTTCGTGCCATATCCTACTACTTTCATAAACATGAGTAAGCAGTAAAGAAAAATCGGGTTCAAAGAATTCAGAAAAAGGTATACAATCTAGACTGATGATATACCTCACCAGTAGCAACCCTGGACCTGGTTTGCATGTCGTATATGTCCACGGAATTTGGTGTGAAGATGACTTTATTTCCAGTTCTAGAATTCATCCTCTGATACACAGAGAGAAGGTTGACATAAAGTTTGGGAATGTGCAACACATTCTCGAAGCTTTTGTTGGTGATTTCAATCCTTCCTTCGACGGTGACTTCGACAAAAGAGTTGTCAGCCATCAGAATAGGAGGACCGTTGCATGCATCCAAAGAAGAATATACTGCATTTGAGGAAGCCATGTGATGTGATGCTCTTGAATCAACGATCCAAGCATCGAGAGAGGAGTTAGTGGCAATCAAGGCATGGATAGAATTGCCTTTCTTGGGATTCAGATCTTCTGTCTTCTTATTCTTGGCACCCTCAGGAATGCCATCTCCAAGGTTGTTTTGCTGAAGTATTTGAGTCATTAGATCAATTTTTTTTTGCATGCATGCAGATTTTGAATGGAATCATTTGTGACAGTACGTGCATTTATCCCTTTTTCCTCCCTTTTCCCCTTTGGATCCGGAGGCATCGATGAAGGGTTTTGTGTACCCTTCCTTCTTCATATGTGCATGAGCTTTTCTCTTATATTTATCTTTAGATTCCTAATATTTGTGGCTATCCTCATGCACAGTGAGTGCATCCTCCCTTTGGCCTTTGATTATGCCCATGTTAATGAGATTGGTTTTCTCTTGTGTGAGGGATTCGATAAAGTCCTCAAGAGAAGGCATCTTCCAGGTGGCTCCAGAGGAGAATATGACAGTATGGAATGTGGATACGAATACAGATAATTCGCGACCAAGCTTGGAGAGAATGGTGAGAACTATTTGTTTCTCCTCCTTCAATTTATCAACCACGCAAGATTTGAGTTGCAACAGTAAATCCTTGAATTTTGTAAATAAATCATGGATATTGTCGAAGCATTTTGGATACAATGTGAGAAACTCCACCTCCAGCATGTGTCCCCTCATCTCATCCTATTTTCCAAAGATCCCTTCCAAGGTGGTCCAGGCTTCATTGGGAGTCTTATAGGAAGATATGGAGGAGATCGAGAGAAATAACACTGCAAATTGTTTTGAGTGCTTCATCCATGTGATTTAAGTACTTGGATTTTTCTATGTCTGATTTCAGTTCTGTATCTCCATTCAATTTTAACCTGTACAACCCTCTAGTTCGGAGATCTATGGGTATTTTCTTCTTCCATGCAAAATAGTTGTAACGTGTAAGAATGAATTCTTTTTGGAAATCCATCTTTCTGATGTCTTCAATCTTTTATACCTACAAAAAAATTTGTTGTAGCTTTTTCTTAACAGTTCGTCACCTCTGATACCATGTAAATGTTTTGAACCTGCACAGAATAGATCTATCTAAACAATAATGCACACATTTGCAGAGAGAATTGGAGAAAGAAGAAGAAGGAGAGAAAGAATGAAATAATTCACATTAACTGTTGTGAATAATGAATAATTTACACATGATATACTCTATATAACTCAATGAGTGCACAATGGAGGAGAACCAATGCACTATAGTGGTGGGCTATAGTGATCTGGACACAAACCAATAGTTACGAGAGTGAAATGCTACCTAGTCTAGTCTCTCAGGCAGTTACGGTAGTGAACTACCACCTAGTTGAGTTAACTAATCAATTAGTCTTTAGTTAACTTACTGAGAAAAGAGTAGTGAGGAGTTAACTCAGGGAATCAAGGGTAATGCATCAGTTTGGTGATAATCCCAAGGCAAGGTCGAATTATCATGGTGATGATCCCAATGTTGCATGGTGATAAATCAATTCAACATCTAAACTCAATTCAACTCAACTAGTAAAACTGAAGTGTCAACTGAAAGAGAATATTCTCCAGGTGGAATATTCCTTCCTAAAATATAGGAGAGTGGATAATGACCAATTATGACTAATAATCAAGGAAAAACCTTAGGAAAGAGAAATCCTAGGTGTGTGTGAAGTAACTCCAACACAATGAATATAACACATATCCAACACATAGTGCATCTTGCCTTTCAATAATGACTCCTCAATCATTTCAGTAATGGTCGTCAAGAAATAATTGAGATGGGTTTCCTGTCCCAAACTATGCAAAGTCTAATTGGGACTTTATACTATACAATACCCTTTTCTGTTGAAGGGAAATTTTCTCACATCATCAAGACCCATTCACCCATAAATTATGTTTGAGAATTGTAATGGTGTACATAACTCCACTTCGAGGCCAAACATACCATTCAGAGTAGTGAAAATTTTAAGGATCCATACTTATATTAATGTGAAGAAACCTTGGAGAATTGTACTAAGTCTTAAAATGATAACAATAAAAAATTTGGAAATATTCTTGTAAAAATATTCAAACATCTAATCATTTTCGAAAAATTGGAAATTAGTGAATCTTTTTGGAAAAAGATATGGAAAATTATCCCACACGAAAAATTTATCCCTTAAATTTTTTCTTTCTTTAGAGGCCATGCGATTTCTTAGGTCTTGAATTCTATAATATTCATGTATGGCCTAAGAACATACCCCTCCTCACCATATCAAGGTCAAAAAAACCTATACCTAGTTCTAAAAATGTCTTAATATCCTCAACATCCCCACTTGGAGGGCATGGATACACTTAAGAGGTTAGGGATAATTTCAAGGATGCAAATTTATCTTGAAATGTAGAAACCTTGGTGAATATTACTATCCATTAATATGTAAACTATAAAAATTTTGGCGATATTTCTCTAAAAGCCTTCAAATTTGTCAGAATATATACACTTTCTATAATTTTTTGGTATTTTTTTAGGTAAAATGATTTTATCCTATAGAATTTGGAAGAACCATTTTTATCCTATAAAAATTAGAAATTATCAAAAACTTTTTCGGGAAAAAGCATGGAAAATTAGCCTAGGAAAAATTTATCCCCTAAAATTTTCCCCGGGACATGTATGGTGGATCAAGGTGTTGTTATTGAATCTTGATGCTTAGTATATTCCTTTATGTTGTAAGGCCTATATTTTCTCCTCCAATTATTTCTAGGGCCTAAAGGCTCATGTACCTAATATTAAAGATATCCTAGTCCCACCCATATCCCTAATCAAAGGAAAGGATACCCTTCAGAGGTCTTGTGTGTTGGTTCAATGAATTTTTCATAGCCATGTATTCCAAACATAAATTATTTCTAGGGCCTAAAGGCTCATGTACCTAATATTAAAGATATCCTAGTCCCACCCATATCCCTAATCAAAGAAAAGGATACCCTTCAGAGGTCTTGTGTGTTGGTTCAATGAATTTTTCATAGCCCTGTATTCCCAAAATATTCCTTTATGGCACAATAATTATGTTTCATCAATTGAGAATGTCAAGGGATTCAAGACTCATAACTAGTGCTCAACATATTCTAATTATGCTCGTATCCCTACTTGGAAGATAGGTATTCCCATGGGATGTCTTATGAGGTATTTTGAGTCATGGTTCTTCCCTCTATATTCTTATAAGCTCCCTTTATGACCTAAGTCTTGATATTCCTCCATAAACCATGTTCAAGATCCTAAGACTAATACCTAGTGTTGAAATTTTTGTAACGTCACTGCTATCCTTCCCGGTACCCATGCCTAATGATCAAATCCTCCTAATGTCAGTGATATCCCCACATGAAGATGAAGGATATTGAATCACTCTTAATATCTCTATTTTTCACCGTTAGTTTTGTATAGGCTACACAAATCCATCTTCTATAAAACTACACATATAGATTCAACCATGCAGATTCCATATATATTTGAGTGAGTATGTGTGCGCTTATGTAGGTGTGTGCATGCTTATTTTAAATAATATTATTTAGTATTTTCAATTTTTTTTTGTCTTGACATATATCAAATTCTTAAAATACATATATCTTTTATAAATCTTTTATTCCTTTTATAAGTTTTTGTAGAATGCACATTTTGAGACCTATAATATAAATATATGTATTTTGCTTGATTATGTTAAGAATTTCATATTGGGCACTAAGGAATGGCCTAAAGAATTAAGGGCTTGGCTATAACGAATTTTAGAATTTAGTAAATATATCCCGTTAAAATTATGAGATTTGTCCCAAATTGGGTGACAGGTGGTCATGACAACATTGCTAAGTCCTTGCACTTAGATGTGTATCCACTTGCCATTGTTTCATCAAGATTCTCTCCTTTGATCAACAACACCCAGACCCTTGCTAAGTCCTTGCACTTGGATGTGTATCCACTTGCCATTGTTTCATCATGCATCCCCTGAAGAAGAAGTTAAAATCATCAGATAATATCAAAATGATGAGGACGTTGATTGACAACGGAGGGATATAGTTCCTGATTTGGGATGCAACCGTAATCGAGATACAAAGTTTCATCACACTATTAAGATCTACTAGCACACCAAGACACTGGTACCCCAAGCTTTTCTTCCTGAAGAACAAGACTATGGGAAGTTTGGACATATATTAGAAGCTCTCGAGTGTCTGAAAAAAAATGTTGCTTACGCTGGTCTCCTAGCTGGTTAAGAGAAATGGAGGCTCCTTTGAGCTGTCGTGTGATGGTTCCTTGTTGGTCTCTTCTCCCGTTCATCCAGATGCAGGGGTTGTTGTGGGGACCTCTAAGTCTTCAACCCTGGTTCTCCATTACAATATCTGAGACCCACTCCTCTTTTTTATTTTTTCTCTCAATCGTCTCATTCAATTATTTGTTTGTTATCTCTGTCACCTAGTCATGGATGTTTTTCTAAGTCAATGACTCTGTTTTATCTCCTCTGATTTTAGTTTTAATATCCTACAACTTCATTTTGGTTGTTATCCTTGATAGGAAACCATGCGCCTTGGGAACCTCTGATATGATCTGAAACTTTGTCCATTCTATTTATATTTTAGCAAAATCTCGTTCTTCTTTTTTTTCGAACGAAAAAAATGTCGAATACTATCAAATACCTAGAGGCTATTGTTGTAGAACCATTCTAGTTACTATTGTCCTATCCATATACAAAACTGGTACTGTCTCAAAAAAGACACAAATCATCTATACTATATCATCAAAACCTACTTACAAATTCTACAATCAATTAAGATATGATAATTAAACTCGAAATTCCATGGTTTCTATGTACTCTCCTTTTACGAACTTTTATAGGCAAAATGCTCCAATGGAAAGAGATAGTGCTTGTTTTCACTTAAAAAAAAAACATTACAAATTTTGAAAAAAATAGTTATACACAACAACAATGCATTTTTTAGAATTGTAAATTTTTTTTTTAAGGAAAAATCATCATTTAAGTAGTCAATATGTACAATATATGAAAAATATCATACTAATGTTAGAAAATCTTGAATTTTATATGGCAAAAAAAAATTAAAAAAAACAAAATTATATATTCATAAAACTAATTCAATTTCCAACATTTTATCTTTTTAGGCCATAGTTATATTCATTTTGAAAGTACCTTAAATCACCCCTTTAAATTAACAGATTATTGTTTCTCAACGTTTAAATTGCCACTAAAATTTATACTAGGATCCTCAACATGCATTAATTAATTATGTTTTTTCACAAACTTTTAAGAAAAAAGTTTAAAAATGAGAAACAATATATACATCCTATTAAAAAAAATACTATTTATAACTATAATTTCTTATTATAAAAAAACAATATCTACATCTTACACTCCAATATTGAAATATATTATATTACCCCATATTGTTCCCTATTATCTTATACAAGTAAAAATATAAAACTAAATCTAATACCATTAAATAATACTCATTAATTTATGAATCATTTACGTTTTCAAGTGGATACTTTACTCATTATTAAGTATAATTAAAATTGTAAAGGAGTGGGAAAAAGTACTTGTTAGAAGATTTGAAGTTATAATAACCTTTACAAAATAATATGAAATGAAACGTTTTTAGTTTTATTCCTAGTTTTATTTTCATTTTCAAATTGCTGGTCACTATTTTAAGATTTTAAGATTATTTTCCAATGGTGTTATTATTTACAACTTCTAAATCTTCTCACAAACAACTTTTCCATTTCTATTACAGTTTTAATGATCTTTAATAATAAATGAAATTTATTAAAATGAAATGTACTTTTCATACATTTACATATATTTTATTTAAAAAAAAATTTAAAAACATTATAATTAAATGTAAAAACTTACTCATTCAAAATTTATAAAATTATTTAAATAATAACAATACTCTATTTTGAATATATAAAATTATCTAAATAATAATAATTTATTCTAAGATTTGAATTTGTAATCTTTTAAGAAGAAACATATGTTTTCTAAATGATTTAATACTCAAATTGTATATCTAAATAATACTCACCAAATTTTTTTTAGAATTTTCTAAATGATTTGATGATTTCATATACTAGCACAGCCGTTAATTTGCGGCTGAAAACGCCGAAAGGCCTCCTCGCAATGTAAAACGGCGCACTGTAAAACGTTTTAATTCGCATCTAATTCAACATAAATGAAACGGCAGCAATTTACATCCACGGGCCGATACGCATCTGCCCAGTTTCTTAATTGCTATTGTTATTTGTTAATTACTGAATGTGGCAATCTGGTGATGAGCAAGTAGTTTTTTAATTTGATTTAGTAAATGTGAAAAAGTAATCACGTAAACGGACGTCTTTATAAATGAGCGAAAGTTAATTTATCAAAATCTCATCCATTGATTAGAGAGGACGACGAAAAATATGCCAGCATCTTCAATTGCGAACCTTAAGATTGAAATTTATGATTAAAAGGTGATTAATTCTGCCCATTATTATTACATAACTAGAAAATAAGCCAATTTATGATTGAAATCCATCCAAATGGCAAAACATTTACACAATTCATTCATAAACTTATTTATAAATATTTAAAAAATGAATGATTTTGTAAGGTGCAGTTATCAGAGCCAATCGCTGTGAATTTCAATTTTACACTTGCAGCTCTACCGTTGTACTTCTCATTGAATCAGGCACGTAGAGCAGCTTACGCTTTCATAACATTTCTAAACTCAAATGCGAATGACACAGCATAGAGATAACAAATATGTCTAAAACATTAAAAAACACATTAAAGGAAAGTACAGACATCTCGCCGGATCCCAAGGAGCGGACAGATTTAGGTGAAAGTCGAAAAAATATGTGCAGGGCAGTATTTCCTCGTCTTTGCTCAGAATGCCTGTTAAATTTATTTGTATACAGAGTTAGTTGGTTCACAGATCAGGAAAATCAAACCGTGGGGCAAGACAGTACAATCTCTCGAAGCAACAGTACAATTCTCTCACTGAGAATTCATGCTTTCTACAAGTGCTCAAAACTCAGAGAAAAGAATCGGTGGAGAAAAAATGTCAAATCAAAATATGCTTCGTGTCTCCTCTGCTTTCCACGGTCTCAAACGTCTGATGCAACAGCATATAATCAGGGTTTATAATGTCCAGAGCCTTCAATTCCTCGAATATTCTAACATCGCCATGATCTTCGTCGTTGCAGCAGACTCTGACAGTGGTGTTATCATCAATAAGTGCAGACTCCGACGACTTCGTGTCATTCAAACACCGCAATTCTCCTTCAAGCAGCTTGGGTGCCTTGACTTGAGGGCTGTAATGATTATCAGGAAACAAATTTATTTCTTCATGATGACTACTGCAAGGGGAGGATCTCTTTCGTCCAGTGAGGGACTGGACGACGGCACGACGGTAGTAGGGTTTGAGATATGGAATAGATCTTTTAGAATTGCAGGATCGTGCTGGGGAACTTATCCCTTTAGAAACCTTTTCCGTCATAATTTTCTGGTATGTCTGAATTTCGAAGAGAATTTCAAACAATTCTCTGTAGACTGTGTATAACAGAATCCAGCAAAACTCAGCAGATGCAAATTCTGAGAAGAGGCGTTCAGTATGCAAATTCCGAATGTACGGGGTCAATAATACAGGTTCCTCGATTATAAACACGTAAGTTTTGAGCTGCGGGTTTCGTGAAATTATACGGTTGCAGAAAGAAACACGTAGATATGGTAAAAACACGCAGAGTTGTCAAAACTAACGGCCTGTTCCGTTTTGAAATTCATACCCTGCCGTACAGGAAGGGAGAAGTAAAAACTTAAATGTATTTAAATTAGATTTAAAGAGTTAGTTTGTATAAAACTTAAGTATACATTTAACAAGGAAGTTCAATCATATTTGAACGAGGATCGATCATATTTGATTACTTCTGTCATTTTCTTTTAAATGTTAAATTATATTAATAATTTTTTTTTTATATAATGTGTTTATTTATTTATATCAAATTTTTTTTGTTACTTATTATWATGATAATATTATAAGTGTTATTGGGGCACACTTGGAGGTTATAGTGGTAGCGGTTGGATAACACGGCCACGTGTAACGCGAGCACGTGCCCAACTAGTTGCTGATTCCTCCAGACAAAAAAAAAAAATTATTATAAGTGTTATTAATTTTAAATTTAAATAAATAAATAAATAACAAATGCATATTCCAAAAACCATAATTTTTAAGTTGGATGGGCAATGTAACTTTTTAAGTTGGATTGGCAATGTAACTTTGCATTCCACTTGATAAGAAAGAATGATGCCAAGTTAWCAAAAGAAATGGTCTCATTGATTGTAGTGGGGTGTTGGATGGTAGAGAGAAGTTGATCTTGTTACTTCCATGCCTCGAAAATTAGTAGGTATACTTCAAAAACTTATATCATGGTAAGTGAGCAGTTAAGGAGAGCAATCACTTAATTGGTGTACTATGACATAAGTTTTAGATGACATTGTTGTATATAGGTTATTCATTTAAGATGGCAGTTGTTCAATAGTTATTGAGAATTGAGGAACATTAAATGTTGGTAATATGTGTGCACCATCTTTACTTTCCCTACCCAATAATGATATCAACCTTGGACTAAGGCATATAAAGTGTCAAGATGTTGTAGCTATTGTAGCTATGGGGGATGTTGTAGTAGTGAAAGGATTTTGAGAGACCATGGAAATAGATACATTGTGCATCAAACAAACTTCATGATGGAGTGTGGGTAATAAATTAGAAGTGAATTTAGTGATGCATAATTTTTTCTAGATCATAGATGGAAATATGCACTTGGAGCCTACAGAAGATAGCAATGTATTTCTGGATGGTCTAATTGGTAGATTGGTTCAACATCATGCCCATAAATCTTCAAGGTAGTTCGTTGGATAAAAACACCTAGAGGGTTGTCCATAAGGTATCCCAACTATTGATAGTGTTGGCTGAAGACTTCATTATTTACTTCCGTGCAAAGAGACACCTTAGTGCTTCATGTGTATTTTATCTTGTTGGTGTTCTCCCACGATTGCGTAGCTCGACACTAAAGATGATAGGGTCCAAATGTAAGTTTAGCACATTCATGCATTGCCGATTGATATGTGAAATAAAAGGAGAATGATTGGATCTAGGCCTAGATTTCGTCACCATTAAAATCATTAGAAAATATTAAGAGACACTTTAGGGTCCTATAGTAGGTCAAATGGTGACATAGGCATGAACTTGTTTAACTTCATATCTACGACCTTTGTAGCTAGTGCATTAATCGTCTTAGCTTGTTATTAGAGCAATGGATTCTTTCAGGGACCTAACCTCCCTAACCACTTAAGTAGATATTACTCTTCTCAATATTTTGTTGTTCTATTAATATTTGTTAAATATTCTTGTTTCTGCATATTATATTACATGTGGTCTATTAAATCACTTGCTAGTACTACCAAAAGAATCACATATGTGGTGACATGGAGATTCAGTTTATCATGTGAATTTCTGTTTACAATATTTGGTAACATGGAGATTCAGTTTATCATGTGAATTTCTGTTTACAATATTTGGTGACAGGTATGAGGTAACGTTTTTTCCCTACGTCAAATTTAGTCGGCCATGGTAGGTTTATACGAATAGTTGATAACTTTGGCTTTGTGTCACTGTGATAGAGAGAGGTCACCTGTATACGACGACACTGACATTGACCTGGAATAGTGTACCTCGTGTTAACATCCACTCAATGGGGATTAGGTTTGTCCTTTTAAATTATTATATATTCTACATGTGACGCGACCGGCTCGTTTGTTCTTAAGCTATCCAGATCATAAAATTTAAAATTTATGGAAGAAAATGAGTTTTTTTTAAAGTTTAAGGTTTTTTTTTTTTTTAAATTCAGTCATATAAATTTAGATTAAATTATAATTTTATTTTTTTTTTAAATTATTTTTTTAAATATATAAATAGATTTAAAGTGATTAATTAGGTTTTTGTGGTGAGAGATTTGTTCAGAGCATGTCGGAAGAACCACAGTGACGGTGCTTTTGAGAGCTTGTCGACGTTTCGGATCTACAACAGGATCCATCTTCAGGACAAAAAAGCTTGAAAGATAGACAATTAAGATTATATAAATTTAATTATTTAAATTTGTAAATTTAACAATTTCTAACTAAATTTAAAACAAATTAATTAGATAAAATAATCAAAACATAGAATGTTTAGAGAATGGTCAAGAGAATTATAATAACATTTTGCTATTCCTAATTCAGTGCAAAAGTTAAAAACATAGAAAATATTATTGAAACTGGTGAAATAATTTGTAGGAACAATTTATATAAATATATGTTAAGAATTGGTGAAATAATTTATATGGACAATTTATACAAACATATGTTAAGTTTCATTTTATGATTTTTTATTTATACAAACATATGTTAAGAATTGGTAGTCTAAACTAAACTAGTCTAAAAGTTTTATTTATTGGTATTTTTGGTATATATTTTTCATCAATTTTGCTCAAAATCTTGACAGAAAAAATTAGAGTTGAGTAGATATAATTAAAATGCTCTGAAATTTTGTCAAGATGTTAAACCCCTTTATACATTTAAAAATGAAATTTAAACAATAGAAAATGAAAATTTCATATCATTTATTTTATAAGATATCAATAAAAAAATTTAAAAAATAAAACTTTTCCATAATCTATCTTATAAAATTCCAATAAAAAAATTTCAAAAAATAAAACTTTCAATAAAAAAAATTTCAAAAAATGGAATTAGAATTATATTCAAAGAAAAGATAAATCGAGCTTCTTGCCGAGTCAAAGGTGCCGACTCTTAAATTTTAATTCAATGGTTCTTAGTTTGAACTTTGCTAGTCAAAGCTCAAAATTGAATGACAAATATCTGGAATTTACTTTGAACATATGTGATCATTGCCACTTGGAGGCTTACAGCCTCCCTTGGCCACAAAATCTATATATGTGGAAATTGGATAAGGTTTAGCCGCCTTTGAAGTCAGTTTTAAAATATGGATTGACCCGAAGTAAACAGATTTGAAAACATCCACGTTGTCGGGCAGAGTTTGACTTTGGTCAAGCTCCGATTTATGTTTTCAAGTGAAGCTGTCTAAACGTTTTGCGATTTTACTTTTTTCCATTTGGGATGGGTTTTATTTAAAAACGGGTGAAAATTTTAGAAAAATAATTAAAAGGATAGATTTCAGTAATTTAATATACATATAGTTAATATTTTGATGATTGTTGAAGGTATTTAATTTATTTATATATTCAAAAATACTATTTGAACATTGTAAAATTGCAATTTTATGATGTTATTAAATTTCAATAAAATAAAATAAAATAAAAAATTTAGAACATTTACATAGACTATGCCTTCTCAAGTTGTTATACTGTTGGAAAGCACAATTTCGACCAATTGAAATCCAGACATTACTTCCACTGCAATACAAATCCACGTCGTAGGACAGAGCTTTAAACGAACACCGACTTAAATTCCCGAGTTAAGCACTTGTTAAGTTGGGGTCTTCTCTAACTCTTAGCACCCACAGTTTGAACCTATTGGAATCCAAACATTACTTTCACTACACTTCAAGTTCTGTTGAAATATCAATTAAACGTGGAACTTTAATAGGGTTTCGATCGATTTCTTAAAGGAACTTGTCTGTCTCCAATATTTCTGGAACAAAGCCATTGGTGTTTTTTGTTGGTGACACCTCCGTCTTGGGTTTGACAGGCTGCAGCATTTTCTCTACTAGTTTCCATTCTTGGCGCATGATCGCTTCTTTGAAGAGGAATTTGTTGCGTAAAGGAATTTGCAGAGATGGCAAGTCCACTTGCTAAAACTTGTCTCAATGAAGCCATTATATTGGATGGCTCGAATTTTTTCAATTGGAAATTCAAAATGCAGACCTTGATAGAAGGTTATGGTGTATGGATGATCGTGAAAGAAGATGAAGCTCGCACTGATGCGTATGCAGGTGTGACAATGACAAAAATACAAGATTGGTATAAGTGGGAGAACAAATCTAAGGTATTATTATGAATGTCTGTGAAAGATAATATAATTCATCACATTAGAGATGCTAAGACATTAAAGAAACCTCGAAAGCACATAAAGAATTGTATGAGAATAATAATAGAAATCATATGCTTTTTCCGAAGAGTAAATTTCTAAGTAGTAAAATGGATATAAATGAGTTTGTTAGTACTTTTCTTGGGAGAATTAAAGACATGAAAGATAAATTGGGAGATATAGGAGAAAATGTGTCAAACATTGATCTTGGCACAATTTTCCTAAATGGAATACTAGAGGACTATCAAATGTTTATAACAGGCCTTGCAGCGAGAGAGAAAGCTCCTATCTTTGAGGAACTGATAGGTATATTGCCGCAAGAAGAAGACATGCACACGAATTTGAAGCCTTGGAATTCAGACTTAGCAGTATGGACAAAGAAGAGATTCCCTAAATAGAAACCAGAAGGAGGAAGAGGAGGAAATTCATTTCAAAGGAAGCCATTTCCAAAGCCAAATCAAGGTATGCCATATAATAGAAATGAACCTAAGTGTTTCTATTGTGGTAGGACTAGGCATCTTTCCTGAGAATGTAATAAGAAGAAAAATTATGAGGCTAGGCCCAAAGATAGAAAAAAATCATGACATTTTGTAGAAGAAAACCCAAATTTTGATTCAAAATATATTAGACTATTTGTATCTAATGTTGCATTGTTTGCTGAAACTGATGATGTTGATGCATGGTTTGTGGATTCTTGAGCTTCAATTCACATGACATGCAACAAGAATTGGTATATAAACTTTAAAGAAACACATAATGGTGCCCATATTTATCTTGGAGATGATCGTTCTTATCAAATCAAGGGATATGGAGATATTCCAGTAACACTTCTGAATGGTACTGTCAAACACATTCATAATTTGGTGTATGTCCCTGGGATAAAGAAAAACTTGATTTTTGTGTCCACAATTACATATCAAAATTTGAAGATCGAATTCTTCAAGACACATTGTACAGTGAAGGACTTGCAGGATCATTGCAGAATTGTTGCCTCAGGAGTCTGAGTTGGAGGTCTGTACAAACTTGATGTCACTAGCAAGAATCATCAAGAATTGACTTCTGCAACTATACCTACAAAAACTCCTTGGCACCAAATGTATGTTCAGATTAATTATCATGATTTGTTGTTATTACAAAAACAAATTGTGGTTGAAGGACTCCCTATGTTGAAGAATGAGTATGTTTCTTGTGAAGGTTATGCATTAGGAAAGATGTACAGAGATGAGTTCCCCTCTAATTCTGATAGGAGAAAGAAAGTTGTATTAGAAATTATACATATTGATGTTTGTGGACTAATGCAGACAAGATCCTTAGGTGGTGCTTATTATTTTTGTTATTTATTGATGACTGCACAAGATATACATGGGTTTATTTCCTTACAAAAAAGAGATGTTTTTGTATACTTCAAGGAATTTAAAAACATGGTGGAGAAGCAAACAGAAAATACCATTAAAATCCTCTGCTCAGATCAAGGGGGGGAGTACAGATTCAAGAAATTCATCAAGTATTGCAAAGATCATGGAATAATACAACAATTTACAGTACCGCACACTCCACAGCAGAATGAAGTTGCAAAAAGGAAAAAACAAGACTTTGGTGGAGTGTGCACGAAGTATGATGAAAGGAAAGAATGTAGCGAATGATTTTTGGGTTGAGGCCATTAGTACTACTGTTTATTTAAATAATAGAAGTCCAACAAGGTGTCTCGATCATAAAAATCCTTCTGAAGCCTTGTCTGATTCTAAACTAGTAGTTAATAATTTGAGGGTATTTGGGTGTAAATATTTAACACATATTCCAAAGGAGAACATGAAGAATCTTTATGCTAAAGCTATCAAATGTATTTTTATAGGGTACTGTTTAAAATTTAAAGAATATAAATTGTTTGATCCATCTACTCACAAAGTGTTTGTGAGTAGAGATGTATTTTTCCATGAGAAGACATAAAGAAATAATGAAGACAATAGTCATGAAGGATGGCATTTACTTATTGAATATGAAGAGGTCAAAGAAGAGAAGCATCAACAGGAAAAGGAAACTAGTGACATGGATACATCCACCAGTGAAGAAGAATCTTCAGAAAATGGAGAAGAAGTCACCAACCAATTGAGAAGATCTTCACGACAGGTTCTTCCACCTGAAAAATATAAAGATTATGCCTTTATGAGTAGTATTTCAAATGTCATAGAACCCATGAGTTTTAATGAAGCTAATGAACATGAAGAGTGGATAAAAGCAATGGAGAAAGAATATGACTCTATAATGAAAAATAAAACTTGAGAATTGACTGAATTGTCGAAAGATAAAAATCCCATATGATGTAAATGGATATACAAAACTAAATTCAAAGCAGATGGTAGTATAGATAAATACAAATCTAGATTGGTGGAAAAGGGGTATTCATAGAAGGAGGGCATTGATTATGCATAAACATTTTCACTAGTAGCTAAATTAAATACTATAAGATTGTTAATTGCATTAGCTATAGAGTACCATTGGAGGCTTCACCAATTAGATGTAAAATCTGCTTTTCTAAATGGTGAGTTAAAGGAGGAGGTTTACCAGGAAGCATTTTTTTTTTTTGTTGAATGGTGGTTTCCTGGGATTTTTCATTGAGTTTATTAACTTTCAGCCTTTTTCATCCCCTACACGAAAACCTTAGGTCAAGAGATTTCTAGGTCATAGCCCAGACTATCTGAGATAAGCTCAGGTTTGGTGAATGTCACGCACTCTTATTGTTTTGTCAGTGATCTGTGTCCCTTGGAAACTGGGCTAAATTCCTTCATTTGGAAGGTGAGGTGTTTTGGAAAATTGGGGCTTCATCCCCTTCCTCCTATTCGATAGCGCATCTTTTTTATCTTAGTACCAGGCGGATGGGAGAAGTCCTTCACTGAAATGGATTTACTTTGGTTTAATTATCTTTGGAGTCACCCTCTTTCTAAAGGAAACAATTTGATAAGTATTGTTAGGAGCATATTTACGACCTTATTCTTGTTCAATATTTACCTGTTATCCTAAAGCTTGGCCCTCATGGCTAAGCGGGTGAGAAGGCTCATTTCATTATCATCTTGTACTTATGTTCAAGAATAAGCTAGTTGAACCTTGGAATTAATTGCAATGTTGGTTGCTTCACTTAAAAGGGTTATAAGTTCCACTTTAATAATGTAATTTTATATAGGTAAGAATACCATGACAGTTATAGAGGTTTGGTAATTGGAACTTGGTGGATATGACAGAATATTTTAATCTAGGATTTTCAATGTTGTAAGCATAAGGGAATAATTGTTATGGTTATAGAGAAAATGGTAGAATGGTAATAAAGGTCTTTCTTGTTTAATCAATTGATATGGAATTCTTAAAAAGGAATACAAGGAAGCTTTAATTTTACCATTTGCTTAATTTTTATTTCTCTTAGCCATGTAAGTAAAAATGAATTTTGGTCGGACTTCTCATTCATTTCTCAAGAGAATGATCTACTTATAGGTTCTTACATTGGACATGTAATGAATCATTGTCTCCTTTTTTTTAAAGGTATTTTATTATAAAAATGCGTAGTCGAGTTGCATGATGATTTTTCCTTGCGAAGAAGCTTGAAGATCAAGAAAATTGAGGATTGACTAGAATGAACCTGACCTGGCCAGTTATTATAGAGGATCATATTTAGATCTCTTTCGACCCTAAGATTTTATTTCTCTTGAGGTTCCCTCCACTCCTTATGTAAATCCCTCTTACTCACACACTTCCATTCTAGCTCAAAGATTCTAAGTATCATAGAATTTCTTGTTGCTTCTCAATTAGGTGATGATAGGTGAGAAGGATGATCTAGTTATGGTAGGTTATGTTAGAATGCTTCATGTTGCTAATTGTGTCAATTGAATGATGTATTCGTAGTGAATTTTGTATCACCACAATTATTTGATGACTACTCATGCACCATGAATTTAAGGTGAAGTATGACTGGTTATGTGTTTAGAATTCTTAGCACCATGAAATGAACTGCGGAATACTCTTGCATTTTTTTAAAAAGTTGATGTGTGTTGTGTTGGCGACGTAAGTCACTCCTGGATTGCAGCAGGAGCAGAGCCCGACACCCATCAGTTTAATGTCACGATTTGTTTATAAAGGGGTGATCAAATGGAAGTAAACTCAGAACAATATCGTCTCAACTCTGAAAATGGGTCAGGCATGCATGGGCGAGTGAGGTCTTAGATAAAATTCAAACAGTGAGTTGTAATAGGGGTGAGAAAAGGGGGAAGACTTGTATGAGAAGAGTGCGAGAGTCTGTCATAAACATCAGGTTCCTAACAGACTGGAGAATAAAATGTCCAAACACAAGACCCTCTTATATTCGAACACATAAGACCAGGGAATACAATAATGCAACGACAAATCCTTTATCATAACATAACTGTAAAAATTCATGTGAATCATTCGATCATGAACTCTCTGGTATAAGACGAAAACATAGACGGAGCAGGAAAACTGTTTGTCATAAAACAAGAAGTCTCAAACACAGATGTATAACCATAGAACTAGAAAGATCATTAAAACTTTACAGTCGGGAGCTCTGCTCGCCCATCGATCCTTTACAAAATACAAAGACTGAGTTTATATACTCGGAGAAAATCGCCTAACAGAGGCGTGCCCAGTCGCCCAAGGCTTGGTGTCTCTTCGGTCAAACTCGTACTGATATCTTTCTTTAAGTGCCATCTTAACTACGTATGACTCTTGTAAGGAGGGTAGCTGAACCATTAAGAGTTGGGCTAGCGTGCGCAGACCTCTCTGTCGAGTTGAGGACTTCGGCATGGCATCTTTGATAAAATCGATACACAGGACTTCCTCGGGAAAACGGTTTTCCAGACCCGCCATACCCTCACTTAATGAATGAAAGGAGGTTTCAACCACCCGCTCTTATCATCATTTACTCCAAGCGAGAAACAGTATGGAGATTGGATCCGATGGCGCTTTTCAGCATTCGCAAATATGAAGGGGCTGATCCTTGCTGATCGAAATCACGATGAGCGATATGCCGAGACGGCTCAATATGGTGCCGCGCGTCCTTCAAATCTGACGGTCCTAAACTCACCCGACATTGTTGTGGGCCCCAGGTCCTGAATGCTCTGGCTATTTCGTGTATCGGGATATGATGGAGCTATTATTTGCGCTTTGAAACTACGATGGGCGAAAAGGTGGGGAGATTAATTTCGCGCTAGGTGTCTGCTTCAAATGAACAGCTGAGATCTTGTCGGCAATACTATGGGCCCGAGCCCTGGACGCCTTCGACACTTCGTGTCTCGCGGCTGGGAAGAGCTAGTCCTTATGCTTCAAAGTCGCGATGGGCAAAAAGGTGAGGAGCCTGATCGCGCACCATGTGTCCCTCTGGATGGACTGCTGAGATCTTCTCGGCAATACTGTATAGCTCTTTTTACTGTCGGTGCCCTCGACATGTAACCATTGACTAAGGCTTAAGTGCTAGCACCTCTCGCTACTCGCGACCTTGCGAGTTGGAGCGTCGAACCTTGGCACTCTCCCTCCGTGAAATCTTGAGAGGCGATGGCTCTTTTCCTTTCCACAATTCTCGCGACTCGTGATCTCGTGCAACCAAAGGACATGGTCTGCCCTCTGAACTCACGAACCCCGAGTTCAAGAAATGGACCCACGCATCAACTGATCGTGATCAACGGCCCTCATTACTTCGTGAGTTCTCCACGGAGACTTCTGACCACTCACCTCTTTGAAAACTTCTGCGCTATACTTGGCGTGACTTGACTGACTGCAATTACCCACCGACCTTCGATCTGCTTCGCAAAATAGACCTTGGATGCTGCCGACGACATTTTGCTCGCTCGCTTGATTTAATCCCGAAATAGATTTCTCCTATGAGCTATGCCTAGCGCTCCTCGCGCCATTTGCAATCCTGAATACTCTTGTACCTCTGACAAGAAATGTCGCTAACATGTTGGTTAAAGAATTTATTACCCCTGCATCATGAAATTAAGTTGATCATAAATTTTGTGTCATAAAATTAATGCCTGATATATCATGAGCTATGTAATTAACTTACCCTTGCGCCATAAACATAATGACGTTATGTGACTATTTGAGTAGTTTCTTATGTCATTTTATGATTATCTTTATGATCCTCACATTAGCATTATGTTATCTCATGTTATCGTGGTGTTATGTGATAATTGTCTTGATGAAGGCGTTGAGCGTTGTATGAATCATAATGTTTATGCATCATCATTTATTGTATGAATGCATTGATTATAGGATGTTATTATTGGTGTTATCGCATTGACATGTGTATTGTTATTCATGCAATAATGTGTCGTCTTGATGATGCGAATGATTGTCATTGTGTTATTATTGTTTCATTTAATCTTTCAATGATGTGTCACTTGTAATGCATTTATTTTTACGCCGTTGATATGTGTGGCTTTAATTTAAGTGTAGACGTCATCTTCCTAATGCTTTAAATAAAATACAATAAAATTACATGGTGTATGTCACTTTTGTCATTGTAACGATGGAGTTGTTACAATTACAATAATTTATTATAAAAAAATGTTCTCATTTATCTTCTACATTATTGTAAATCACTTAATAATTTAATCTCAATGTTATTTTCTATCAAACACACATTATTCCTCTCTTTCTATGAATGACATATATAAAATCATTTGATTTATGTGTAACTCTTTATAAATGCCAAAAAGACTATTCAAGGACTCATTAATGCACATGTTTTCTTAGATTGTGTAGTTGTTATATGTAAATTTTGTTAAACCCATCAATTATTAATAACATTTATTCAGTCTTCCATGATGTCCACTGAACGTATTGATTTTTATTGATAGAACAAGCGAGTTCACATGGAAACTAGATGTTACAATGGGTATTATTTTCCACCTACAAATAAAGGTTTTTAGGTTACATTTCATGACACACTATAGAAAGTAATTTTATTCTACCAAAATTATTCTAGGGAGACTTGAAGCTATTATTATTTTCCCTTCACCATCAATGAGAGTTTATTGCACATTCCTACCCAATTTTTGGGTTAGAGCACATAAGGAGACAAAGGACCCTCCCAGACCCAATCCCATAATCTTGTTGGTTCTATGTCATTTCCATGCCATGCCATTGTCATTCCTTTCCAAATCATTCCATTCCATTCCATTGGCATTTCCACTCTATTGACAAACCTTTCCATTCCATTTCTATGCCTTTCCATATCAAATAATTTCCATGCCAATGTTATGCCTTGCTAAGACATGCCATGGCATGCCATTTCAATTCCGTTTCCATACCATTCCATTTCCATGTCATTTCCATGCCATGTCATTGCCATGCCTTTAAAATCCATACCATGCCATACCATTGTCATGTAGCTTCCCATGCCTTGTCATGTAGTTTCCCATAACATTGTCATGCCTCGCCAAACCAATAAATGATATTAAAACTAAGTTACAATAGGATAAATATAAAAACCCTTAACACCAGTAATCATTAAATTAAAGGGGGATGAAAATGCAAGCATAAATGATGCAGGAGCATAACTCCAAGTCATCAAGCGCCAACCAACCAGTGCGTGTTCAATGGAGAGGAGAGGCACAACCCTTTCACTTTCAAATTTTAAATTTGAATTTAATGAATTAAATGTTTGTAAGGCTGGTAGAGCCAAGCATGCCTTTGAGCATGTTGTAGTTGATTTCTCCTTAAGATAGGTCGATGGGGATCTAGATGTGATTAAGATTAGATGGTCCATTCAATGTAATTCATTGTGATTAATGAGAGTTGGTGAGGACAGAGGGAATATCTCGAGGAGCCCCTCTTTGTAAAAAGATCTTCTTTGTATCTAGATTTAGTTTTTGGAGAGAGTAGAAGAGAATAGGATAGAGAAGAGAGATAGGAAAGGAGAGATGAGACTCTATTGTACTCTGAGCTCACATTGTAATCAGACATTCTTGATTAATACAAACAGAGCAGTTTTTTCTGCATGTTATTGTTCATGTATTTGTGAGTTCATGAATGAATGTCTTCATGTGTTGATGATATGTTGTAGATGTATGTTAAGTTTCATCTATAGGGAATACATAGGTTTTCCTATCTATTGAGTTCTTTGATTTGCAGGTTTGGGTTCTTTGAGGTTTCATGCAAGAGTGTGCATGATAGAGTATTGCAGTCTCTGTAAGCTAGTGCAAGGATTCTGGAGAACTCTGCCAGGTGGGCATTGAGTTGGTGCAAGAGTGCATAGAAGGACTCTTTTTTAGTTATGTTGGAAAAATAAGTGTCAAGGAGAGACACTCATAGGGTTATTGAACACCCAGCAGGCTCAACAAAGCATGCTAGAGCAGAAAGTTGCCAGAGGGCACTTACATCCCTTCATGGAGAGAAAGGGACAGACACACTTTGAGGTCAGAGCCTCAGATAAGCCCAGGACAGATAGCACAGTTGTGTGCAGGGACCTTGCAAGGAGTGTAGAGGATGAGAAACCTTTTGAGTTTTCACAATCAACAAATATCAGGAGGGACATCGTTCCTAGAAAGCAGGTGAGTTCATCAAAGTTAGATCGAGCTCATAGAGAAAGCAAAGACCGAGGCTTTTGAAACTTTGAAAATCTTCCAAGGGGAAGGAAGAAGCACAAGCTCAAGGAGGAGCTACAACTACCAATAGATCCGGAGCGTGGAGGCCCGAGGGTCATTGGATCATTTTCGTGAATTCGGGAATCATGAAGTTGGAGTGCAGGCCAAATCCTTGGTTTCTCTAAGTCCCGAATCATGAAAGGGGTAACAAGGGTAGAATCGGACGGTGGAGACGCTTCAAGAGGAAGTGCTGAAATCCCACGGGTTGTTGGATCTCACAGATCTGCGAGAAGCTTAAGGCTGAGAGTCTTTTAGCATTTCGACATTTTGGGGATCGACATTTTGGAGTTCAAGGTTTGGAGTGGAAAGGGATTTTGGAGTCGCTCCATCGCGAACTCCCGGTTCTCAAAATCCCACCAGCCATCGGATTTGGAGCGCAGTGGCCTGAGAGTCATTGGATCAAGGGTACGTGCATAGAGTTGAGTCCCTGGGAGGTGCACAGGGAAAAGGGATTTGGGCCATCAGATCTAGTGCAAAGGATCGATAGCCATCTGATGCAGAGGAAGGCGCACAAAGTTTAACCTCTAGGAAGTCGTGTATGAGAGAAGCTGGAACGAACAAAATTTTGACATTTTGGGGTTTTACATTTCGGCATTTCCGGTGACAAGGAGTCAAGGCCCTTCTCATTGAAAACCCCAAAGTAGCAAGGTTAAGGCTGAGTGTCCTTCAACATTGGCATTTAGGTATTTCACGGTTCATCTTTTTGGCAACTTTGATGACCAGGAACTCGGGCACTTGGCATTGAAGATCCCTAAGTCGTGAAACCCGACGAGTCCTTGGAGTAGGGTTGTGGTCCTGGAGGAAGTAGGTGAACCCATTTCGGTATTTCGAAATTTTGGGACCTGGGAAATTGAAAGACAGAGGACCAGGGGACCTGCTTGCATCGTGATTCTCCGAATCGCAAAATCCGGTAGTGTGGTTTCTTGGAAAAAATCCTTTTTGGCATTTTGGGAATCGGGTGTTCGAGAGGTCAAGAGTCGGGAGACAAGGAGTCCTGACTCACGAAATCGTGAAACGCGAAAACCCAAAAACATTCAGAGGCTAAGGGAGGAGCCAAAGTCGTTAAGCCTTCTTCGAGTTTCAGAAACGTGAAGGACAAGGAGGCATGCTTGGCTCTACCAGCCTTACAAACAATTAATTCATTAAATTCAATTTTTAAATTTGAAAGTGACAGGGTTGTGCCTCTCCTCTCCATTGAATGTGCGTTGGTTGGCTGGCGCTTGATGATGTGGAGTGATGATCTTGCATCATACTCCTCAGCTGCAAAAATCATGAGCTCCTGCTCATGAGCTTCTTCTCATGAGCTTCCCAACACCACTGTTGAAATCCACCTGGATTCCAAATAGTTCCCTGGAGCTATCCATCTCCTCCTCTGCTTTGTCGTTGCTGTTGCATCTTTCCTCTATTAAAGGTCTCCTCCTACTCAACTTCCCTTTGATGACTGCTTCTGCTGATCTAATAATCATCCTTATAATCTCCTCAATTATCTCGTCCAACTGCTCCCATGGCCGGCTCTCCTCTTGCAACCTTCTCCACTGCACTTCTTCCCTACAAATGGGTAGATCAACTAGATATGCCATGCCATCTTTATCTCTCTTTGTGGCTTCAACTTGCCACCCTATTGTAAAATTTAGTTCTGCACTCTTTTCTTCTTCTTGACTGACCTGTTGTTTAGTCACCTTCTCTGACAGATTTGCCTCTTCCATTTCTTCTTGTGCTGGTTGAATTCTAGCTTCTTCCAGCTACTCCTCAAACAGGAATTTCCCTTCATCTATTGTTGCATGCCTTGGGATTACAGTTATCATCTGTTCATCTCCCTGGCTAAAATTTTCGAGCAATTCCTCGAAATTCTCCTCTGCTAACATCTTCATGGTCATCAATTCTCGGCATTCATATATTGGTTCTGGATTGTTCATCCAATCCTCCAGCATCTCTAACTCCATTTCCCATGGAGTGAGTACCTCATCTGTGTGCTTCTCTTCTTCTCCTTCTTTTGCAGTTTCTAGTACTGCAGTGATTTCTTGTCTAGCTTCCTAGCTGAAAATTTTGAGCCATTCTTTTGAATGCTCCTCCCTTTCTCCTTGGGAAAGCATCAGTGTCTTCTCCACTTCTTCCTCCATGAAAGTCTATGCTGGCTATCCTTCTATTGTTGCTCCATCTGCAACACCTTCACTGGCCTCAACTGAGCTATGTGGTAGGAATACCTGAATTCCCCCAATCATCAGAATGCTCTTCTGATCCTCACCTATTAGCACTCCTTGCTAATCTAAACTCTCCTATGAGTTCATGAGACTTTCAGACAGTCTCATCTCTTTTCCCTTGCCCACCTAGAAAATTGATAATTTTCTGCTACCCACTTAGTAGTCTATGAGATCCAGTGATCCCATCTCATTGCCCCCCTGGAAATATGAATTTCCATGGCTGTCCTCCTGACAGGCTATGATATCCTTCAATGATCTCATTTAATTTCCCACCTAGCAATTGGAAGATTCATCTCTACCCTCCTAGCAATCTTTGAGATCATCCAGTGATCTCAGTTCATCTTCAACGTCACTGAGATTTCTCCCAGTCTCTAGTTCACACGCATGAACCATCTCCTCTTCATCTCTGAGGATTTCCACATACCTCATCCATTCCTTCAGTAGCCTTCACTTTCCTCTATCCAACAACTCCTTGACTGACCACTTTGCTTTCCTCCTAAGAGGCCATTCATACACCCAATTTGTCTTTGTGTTCTACTACACCTGCAGTGCAAGCTCTTCCATCCTTGCCCTTATCTCAACGAGTTCTTTATCCATTTCATATTTTCTCTGCTGCTGGTGGTTCTTCTTTCCACCGCGTCCATGGCCTTCAGTAGCCGTATTATGCCTTCTACCTACCCTCCCAGCAAGTCTGCTTCTGTCACTTTGCAACTAAGAGAATTTCCAGCATTTCTTACAGTCCACCTGACTGTACTATGTGACTGATGTGTACCTGCGAACAATCACCACGGAGTTTCAACACTCTGTCTTCCTTTTCCTTTCCCTATAGAAATCAATTCTGTGCAAGCTATGATACCACTTTGATGGTGTGTATCAGAGTATTTTCTTTATCTACTCTGCCTCCCTTTGCCTACAGTCTACATACAAAAAGTGGCTCTGATACCAATTGGTATCATAGCTGATTTTTTTTGTTTGCAGATCGCAGACAAAAGAAGGACTGTGAAGGAATACAGTCTGATACCATCAATTGGTATCAAAGCCACTTTCTATCTGTAGACTACAGGCAGAGGGAGGAAGAGTAGATAAAGAAAATACTCAGATACACACCATCAAAGTGGTATCAGAGCTTGCACAAAATTGATTTCTATAGGGCAAGGAAAAGGAAGACAGAGTGTTGAAACTCTGTGATGATTGTTCACAGGTATGCAACAGTCACATAGTACAATCAGGTGGATTGTAGGAGATGTTGGAAGTGCTCTCAGTTGCAGAGTGATAGCAGCAGACTTGCCAGGAGGGTAGGTAGAAGGCAGAAGATGGCTACTAAAGGCCATGCATGCGGTGGAAAGAAGAACCACCAGCAGTAGAGAAAATATGAAATGGATAAAGAACTCATTGAGATAAGGGCAAGGATGGAATAGCTTGCATTGTTGGTGTAGCAGAACGCAAAGACACATTGGGTATATGAATGGCCTTTGAGGAGGAAAGCAAAGTGGCCAGTCAAGGAGTTGTTGGCCAGAGGACAACAAAGGCTATTGAAGGAATGGTTGAGGTATGTGGAAAGCCTCAAAGAAGAAGACGAGATGGTGCATGCATGTGAACCAGAGACTGGGAGAAATCTTAGGGACGTTGAGGATGAACTGAGATCACTTGATGATCTCAAAAGATTGCCAGGATGGTAGAGATGAATCTTCCAATTTCCAGGTGGGAAATGAAATGAGATCATTGGAGGATCTCATAGACTGTCAGGAGGACATCCATGGAAATTCATATTTCCATGGGGGCAATGAGATGGGATCACTGGATCTTATAGACTGCCAAGTGGGCAGAAAAAAATTCCCAATTTTCCAGGTGGGTAGGGGAAAAGAGATGAGACTATCTAAAAGTCTCACGAACTCAGAGGAGAGTTCATATCAGCAAGGAGTGATGACAGGTGAGGATCAGAAGAGTATTCTGATGATTTGGGGAATTAAGGTATTCCTGCCACATAGCTTAGTTGAGGCCAATGAAGGTGTTGTAGATGGAGCAAAAACAGAAAGATAGCCAACAGAGACTGTCATGGAGAAAGAAGTGGAGAAGACACTGATGTTTGCCCAAGGAGAAAGGGAGGAGCATTCAAAATAATGGCTCAAAATTTTCATCCAGGAAGCTAGACAAGAAATCACTACAGTACTGAAAACTACAGAAGAAGGAGAAGAAGAGGAGCACACAGATGAGGTACTCACTCCATGGGAAATGGAATTAGAGATGCTGGAGAATTGGTTGAACAATCCAAAACCAATAGATGAATTCTGAGAATAGACGACCATGTAGATGTTAGTAGAGGAGAATTCTGAGGAATTTCTCGAAAATTTCGGCCAGGGAGATGAACAAATGATAACTGTAATGCCGAGGCATGCAACAATAGATGAAGGGAAATTCCAGTCTGAGGAGCAGCTGGAGGAAGTTGGAATTCAACCAGCACAAGGAGAAATGGTAGAGGCAAATCTATCAGAGAAGGTGACTAAACAACAGGTCATTCAAGAAGAGGAAAAGACTGCAGGACTGAATTTTGCAACAGGGTGGCAAGTTGAGGCCACAAAGAGATATAAAGATGGCATGGGAGATCTAGTTGATCTACCCATTTGTAGGGAAGAATTGCAGTGGATCAGGCTAAAAGAGGAGAGCCATCCATGGGAGGAGCTGGACGAGATAATTGAGGAGATCAGAAGGCTGATGATCATATCAGTAGAAGCATTCAGCAAAGGGAAGCTGAGCAGGAGAAGACCTACAATAGAAGTAGGGAAGATGCAACAACAACATCAAAGCAGAGGAGCAGATGGACAGATCCAGGGAATTGTTTGGGATCCAGGTGGATTTCAACAATGGTGTTGGGAAGCTCATGAGCAGGAGCTCATGATTTTTGCAGCTGAGGAGTATGATGTAGGAGCATCACTCCAAGTCATCAAGCACCAGTGAACCAACGCACGTTCAATGGAGAGGAGAGGTGCAACCCTCTCACTTTCAAATTTCAAATTTGAATTTAATGAATTAATTGTTTCTGAGGCTAGTAGATCCAAGCATGCCTTTGAGCATGCTGTAGTTGATTTTTCCTTAGTGGATGATAGGTCGTTGGGGATCTAGATCTGATTCGGATTAGATGGCCCATTCAATGTAATTCATTGTAATTAATGAGAGTTGGTGAGGATGGAGGGAAGATCTCGAGGAGTCCCTCTTTGTAAAATGATCTTCTTTATATCTAGATTTAGCTTTTGGAGAGAGTAGAATGGAATAGGATAGAGAAGAGAGATAGGAAAGGAGATATGAGACTTTGTTGCAGTTTGAGCTCACATTGTAATTAGGCATTCTTGAATAATACAAACAGAGCATTTTTTCCTGCATGTTGTTGTTCATATATTTGTGAGTTCATGAATGAATGTCTTCATGTGTTGAAGATATGTTGTAGATGTATGTTAAATTTCATCTGGGAATAGATAGGTTTTCCTGTCTCTTTAGTTCTTTGATTTAGAGGTTTGGGTTTTTTGAGGTTTCATGCAAGAGTGCATGACAGAGTACTACGGTCTCTGTAGGCCAGTGCAAGGAGTGCATTTATGAATTCTGCAGAATTTAAACAAAGACGTACCAGGAGTACACATCAGCTGGAGTCATTAACTCAATGAGGAAGCCTCAAGGTTGCTAAACACCTTGGAGGTTGAACTATGCAGAGGAGGCACAGAGAGAAGACAAAGTCACTGAAGATTTTGTAGAAGCCCTACCAGGAGGGCATCGAGCGAGTGCAAGGAATGCACAGGAGGAACTCTGTTTTGAGTTCAGAGAGAAAACAAAATCACTGAGGATTCTAGAGAACTGTGCCAGGTGGGCATTGACTTGGTGAAAGAGTGCATAGAAGGACTCTTTTTGAGTTCTTTTGGAAAAGGAAGTGTCAAGGAGAGACACTCACATGGTTACTGAACACCCTGCAGGCTTAGGAAAGTGTGCTTGAGCAGAAAGTTTCCAGAGGGTGTTGTAGGAAAATCTCCCTGCGGACAGGTAGATCACCTCTAGAGCTTGACCTTAACCCTAGACAGAAAAGTGCTTATCATGGACACTGAATTACTTTCAAATCTATCTAAACTAACACATGAGAAGGAAGGATGACAGAAGTACCTTTTAATTGACGTTTGTCCCTGCACGCTCCGAGTTGTGTTCCAATCCTTTTCTCCTCGCTGAGTTCTGTGGACAAGACAAGATAAAACCGCTTCCTACTCTATTGATATTAGCTTGAAAATAGATCTATCAACTAGTGATAAGTTCATGAGGCATTAGACACAAAATAGAAAGAAACAGGCCAAGCGTGTCATATTGATGAGAATAACGACAACAGTACTTACAATCGTAGATGCGAGTGCGACAACTTCGTCAAGTCCCCTTCGTCTAACCCTTGCCTGAAAGCTCCACAACCTAGATAACAACAGCTTCACTGATTACTTTCCTCTGGCTAACTGTAAGTTTCCTCCAAGATCATAAGTTTCATAACTTCAGTTCTTCCCCATCAGCTATGTTCCAACACCACTTATGAGATCATAAGTTTGGTGTAATTCTCCATTTTGCAGTCCCCACTCAGCATTAGAAAGCTTTCTTATATAGCCTTGGAGAGGCTCAACAATCTTGAGATATCCTTGGGGAAGGTGAGGATTTTCCTCCTTCAGTTGAGGACCTGCCCTAAGATCATGGTTTGATCAGGGATTCGAGCTCAACTGCCTTCCAAGAATGAAAATATGCTTCCCCCATTCATCTCAACATCTTAACAACTGCCCAGAATAGGTAGCGCTCCCTCAAAAGGGTCATCAGAGCGTTGTAGCGCTCCCTAGTAAGCTTTAGGGGCGCCAATGCTCTCAAAATCTATAACGCTCCCTCAAAAGGGCCAGGAGAGCGTTATAACGCTCCCTAACAGTGTAAGGGGGAGCGCTGATGCTCCGAGGTAGTGCAAGGGGGAGCGCTCCTCTCCAAAAACTCAATTTTTGAGGTGCTTTCAGATGGAAAAAGGTTTGCAAGCTTGTTGACTCATTTCTCCTCTTCCAAATCAAATGTTTGAGGTGTTTCAAGTGTCCTTCTCATGTCGTTATAGGCATGACATAGGCATCATGTAAGTATTCTTTCTTGCGACACTTGTGAGCAACATGCGACACTTGCGACCTTGTGAGCAAAATGTGACACTTGCGACACTTGTAATGACGACACTTGCGACACTATCAAAGTGATAAATTTTTATGTGTAACAGATTTCCCCCCAAAGTATGAAGTTAGAAGATAGGAACTGATAGCTGAAATAATTTGTAGACATTCAAGCAAGGGTATAGACTCGGAGAACCTGACGGAAGCTGCACACAAACATCCAACAAATATCATGACATATTTCAAAACCCAAGGCAGGCATACCTATGCTTGGGTGATCAAGACTTGCAAGATATGGACGCCATAAAATACACTGCGGATCCATAATTGTATTGACAAGAAGGTATAGCCACCGAAGATACAATGTGGATCTATACTCTGATAACTCAGACTGATCATAGCCACGAAGAATACACAGTGGATCTACGAGATGACAAGACATAGCCACGACCAATACAAAGTGGATCTATGTTACAGTGTATGTGTTCTTTGTCCAACAGAAATTCCTTCGCAGCCCGGGCAAAGCATATATCAAGGTGATGGCTCAACCCAAAGTCTTCATACCAATCCCAATATGGTACGAATCTGACCATGTGAATGGATGTCTTGACGTTGAACATGGAAGAAACCACTTGATTACCGGTCAATGGTGTGAACCGTTAACAAGTGCGAGGGAGATCACCATTAATGTCAATGATTCCCAAGGTACCCTAGTGCATTCCAACGAATGTGAATAGATGAGCTGAGTTTGAACATCCATGGAATCATTTGATCAGAGATCAATGATGTAAACCCACTGTCAAATGTGAGGAGGCCTGCCATTGAGGCATGCAGGTCCAAAAGTAGTAACTGGTTTCTAAGTCTGATTCCTGGATAATGTGTTGGAGTTGACAGGAATAGACTCATCGAGGGAGGGCCTTGACGTATCCCCCATCAATGACACGAAATAGACATGGAGATGTAATTGGTAGATCAAATGGACATGGACTGACACAGGTTTTGAGGCAAGATATTTGGGATGGCTGACTCTCGAGGCAGATACTTCCCTTGAACACTGAGGCACAACAACAGAACATGACATGGACCAAAACTATGCAATGGATACTATGACTTGCGTCGCGTGACCCAAAGGAGTGAAAGGAACTCAAAAGATTGGCTCAGTGCAGAGGTTCGACGGATTATGATATGTGCAAAGTGACAAAGTGTCGTGTTCAAGGGCGACTCTAAGAAGTATTGGATGATGTTCTCAAGAGACTGCTTGGCTTGCTCCTTTCAATTTTTTCCTCCATCCAGATAGATGAGTACCTCTTTTTGATTTAATGAGCTCGAGGAGGATAACACATGCTCGATATAACTCACCTTCGGTAAGTTCCTCTTCCTTAGTTTAAAGAACCGGAAGAAGTAAGGGTTCGGTCCCATATGGGCCTGTCAATGTGTGCTTTAACGAGTCCAAAGATAGAAAACTTGAAGGTTTTTAGGGATTATAGAGTTTGGAAAAACACTTAAAAGAGAACTCTCTCAGTTCCTTTTTCGTACAGTAGTCTAACGAGACCAAAAAAGGGTTAAACTATCGCTCGAAAGATGCCCTTTCTGACCTTTTAACGAGTGTGAAAGGAAGTAAGGTCGCTCGACAATATTTTCATATTTAGAGAGTCTGAAAAGGGTTTAAAGAAGACTCCAGGGGGGTTCCTTTTTTGTGTGTTCGTATCTATACAGGTCCAAAAAAGAGATAAAAGTTTACCCAGTTGCATTCTCATGTATTTACGAGCACGAGAAAGAACAAAGACTAAGCTCGGTATGCCCCTAGCTTGAAAGCTGGTGGCTTGACTCCAGAATGATGATCAAAGGCTGGAGACATGCCCCCCAAGCTTCAATTCATTCACCGACTTTGAGGTTCAAAAAGGATACAGGTGGATGAAATGAAGGTTCAAAAATGAGACCTAATGAAAGACTCAACTTGGCATCTATGAGATCTGGCGAAAGACTCAACTTGAAGGGAGAGGTGGTTGTTTCATTTTTTAACAAGATTGACACAGAAAAAGAACTATGCTCAAGGTTCTGGGTTCGATCCCTAGATTATTGTTTCATTTTTTAACGAGCTTGCTACAGAGAAAAGAGAAACTATGCTCGTGATGCCCCCAGCATGAAAGCTAGTGGCCTCTGATTCATTTTTTAACGAGCTTTCCACAGAGAAGAGAAACTATGCTCGTGACCTCTGTTTCATTTTTTAATGAGATTGACACGGAGAAGAGAAACTATGCTCGAAGCCTTTGTTTAATTTTTTAACGAGCTTGCCACAGAGAAGAGAAACTATGCTCGTGACATGCCCCTAGCATGAAAGCTAGTGGCCTCTGTTTCATTTTTTAACGAGCTTGCCACAGAGAAAAGAAACTATTCTTGTGGTTTCTTGATCATGGCTTCCAAGAGGATAACGCTCTGGAAGGATACCATGTCAAGGGACAAAACTCAGTCATGGCATCCAAGATATCTTTGTCAGATGGAAGAGAATCACTCTGAAAGGAACACATGTCGAGGGTCGTGGCAGGGGTAAGGAGATCAGGCTCCAATAACCCTACCGAAGAGATCACCATGTCAACTACCGGATCTAAATCATCGGAAGTTGAGGTCATGGGAGACAACGCCACATAATTGACATGCGGCAGGGTTGATACTATCTGCATATAAGAACCACTTAGGGAGGTAACCCAGTCAGGGCCGATGAATGAAATTTGATCAATAGTCTCAATTATTCCATTGTGAGGGAAATATATCACACGGAAAACAGTGGATACAATAGCTTTTATAGCATAGACATAATCCTTCCCAAGGAGTAAAGAGAAATCCAAGGGGTCTTGGACTACCATGACATCGATAAAGACAGTTTTCCCTCCCAAAGTTACAGGAAACTGAGGAAGGATCCCTAAAGGTTGACTAGTTCTTCTGTTAAAAGCTAACAGATTCTGTGTAACCGGTGCAAGTTGCGGACAACCCAAAGCATACCAAGCAACATAAGACAAAATACTAACGAATGCACCTTCATCTATCAGCGTTTGAGGAACGTCCTGACCACGAACCTGTACTGTAATCTGGAAAGGCACATGAGAGGGAAGACGAGGTCCAGTTAGCACACCCCAATAAAAAAGGATGGCCTCATTACTTGGAGGGGGTTCCACAGAAGGAGGAGGAATGCCCCCAAGCACAGTAGAGTCTGTATTAACGAGAAAAACATGGGAAGTATCGAGTTTACTCTCTAGAAGGAGAGTAGGATCGATCGATGATTGGATCGGATCGACCAATGGTGGACTTGGATAGACCACTTGGGAACTCTTCAGAGGAAGAGTGGGACTGACCGAGGAAGGGACTGGATCAGTGACTTTGACATTCCTCAATCGAGGAATGGGATCGACTGATGGTGAAACTGGATCGGCCACTTGAGCTTCATTCTCCAAGGGAAGAATGGGGTCGACGAGTGGAAACGGATTGACCACTTTGGTGTCACTCTCTAACGGGAGAGTGGTATTGACTGAGGATGAAAACAGATTGACCACTTTGGTGTCACTCTTTTGATGGAGAGTGGGGCTGATTGATGACAGAACTGGATCAACTACTTGGGTTCGTGGTTCAATCAAGAAGGAAACTAGATTGACCACCTGATCAACCGGACTGGCTGGGGATGGAACCGGATTGACCAGTCCATCAACCAATGATGGGTTAGAGGAAATCTTATGATAACCTTTTGGAAGTTGAAGTTTTTCCAAAAGAGAAGAAGCCTCGTCCATGTGAGGACAAAGGTGAGAGTAATGATTGCCTTTACATAACATGCAAGGGAACTTGACAGTTTTCTTCTTCTTACCCACCTGAACATCACTAGTTGAGGGGGTATCATCGACATGACTGACAGAGGCTAATGACATGGAGGACCACATTTCTAAGACCTGGGTAAGACCAGAGCAATCCCTCAGAAATTGGTCACCCTTACAAAGGCTACAAGGGAATTTGGGTTTTGGATTGTTTCTTTCAATCTTGTTGATCTCATCAACACTCCCAGTACTATTAACAGTAACTGGTTGCTTAGGGCCAACATCTAATGTTGTTGGGGTCTTGGTCCTTTTCGGGCTCTTCTTCTTCTTCTCTTTCCATTTCTTCTTCTTCTGATCAACCTGGCTACTTGCTTTAGAGCTTTCACTAGGCGAAGAAGGAGAAATGGAAGGAGACTTAATGGGCGAAGAAGGCAAAAATTCGACATGAGGTTGATGTGTGGGTGGTGCATTGACATCCAAAGCATTAG
>JASDQU010102894.1:0-47478 GCA_032191745.1 Picea mariana | reverse complement strand
AATGAATGTATAATGATGTTTATTTATACCATTTATGTCACTTCCTTTTAACATTAGGGCCGACCTGACACTTTCTTATTTTGTAATTCTTTTCTTTAATTGTCTTTAGGGCCTACATGTACAATTCACTTTGTCATCTTCAAAAATTCATTTCTCCTCAACCATGAGGATCCACATGACATGCCATATACCACCAGAAAGAGCATTATGTATAATATCCATCCATGGGTGTTGTATCTACATGTGCATTTTCCTTAATGTCCAAATAACTTCATCAATCTTGTGGTCCAAAACCATGACTAGGGTTGACATCAATGACAACAACCAATCTTCCAACAGTTATAGGCACGACATAGGCATCATGGAAGTATGCTTTCTTGCGACACTTGTGAGAAACATGCGACACTTACGACCTTGTGAGAAAAATGCAACATGTGTGACACTTGTAATGACGACACTTGCGACACTATCAAAGTGAGTAATTTTGATGTGGAACAGAGGGGACTTACATCCCTTCAAGGAGAGAAAGGGACAGAGACACTTTGAGGTCAGAGCCTCAGATAAGCCCAAGATGGATAGCATAATTGTGTGCAAGGACCCTACAAGGAGTGCAGAGGACGAGAAACCTTTTGAGGTTTCATAGTCGACAAAGATTAGAAGGGACAATGTTCCTAGAATGCAGGCGAGTTCATCAAAGTTAGATCGAGCTTGTAGAGAAAGCAAAGACTGAGGCCTTTGAAACTTTGAAAATATTCCAAGGGGAAGGAAGAAGCACATGCTTAAGAAGGAGCTATAGCTACCGTTAGATCCAGAGCGTGGAGGCTCGAGGGCTGTTGGATCATTTTCATGAATTTGGGAATCATGAAGATGGAGTGCAGGCCAAATCCTTTGATGAAGTACAAGATGTGACCATTTGCTTGAAGAGAAAAAGACTTTATTGGCATCATTTTCAGTCTTGTAAAAAATTTGTTTTCAAGATTGATGGTTTTCTTGGTTTGTGATAAGATGTCACAGTAAAGTTTTTGCAGCCATTGTAGAGCGAATTGTGTTGATTCCAAAGAGTTCACAAGAGGGACTTGATTCTCAGTGGAAAGGCTGCCAGTATTCCAAGCACAAAGAGAATAGTGGGTCAACAACAGCCAGAGAACAGTGGTTGAGGGACATAGCCAGTTGCAATGCAGGTCATGTCAAGGTACCCAGGTGATTGCCAAAAAGACTTTTCAAGTAGAATAAGTTGATAGAACTTGGAAGCAGAAGAGTATTGAAGCTCTGGCAGATAATCATCAKCTTTTGTGGGTCCAAAATCCTTTCAGTCGGAAGGTGTGATCAGAATCTGGACCAGGGGTCAAAATTTAGCCCAAAAATCAAAGTGCTCGGAATCACTTCAAAATGAATGGGTGCGTATCCCTCGTCGTCACCAACCCAACGCACTTCGAATAGGTTCAAATGAACACTGTATGAGCGAGATATCGCGTTTTGTCCGATTTGCCAAACAGGGAAAAAATGATGACTCTATAGTCCGTACAGGTGGTGACGTGGCAGGCCTGTACCTCACACGTGGTTGTGCTGACATGGAAAGTGGTGATGTGGCAAATGTTGAGTTGGCAGTTGGCACGTGGAAGAATGAAATTAGGACACATGGCATTTTTATTGGCCAATTGAAAGGTGCCACGTGGCCTAGACATGGGTTGCCACGTGGCACCCTATTATGGTTTTGTTTGGTAAAATTTGAAGGACTCTGTGGGGATCGAACCCCAGACCTCCCACACAAGTTCAAAGCTTTAGAAAAGTCTGAACAACCAACGCACCATGCATTTTTTTCTTAACACATAACAGTTTTGAATTATTTTAAATTCATGCTATGGTTAAGTTGGTGCGGGGTTTGGGCTGGGGCTTAGCCCCAGCCCCATAATTATATGCATTATGCATGTCACCCTAACTCATGTAGATTCATGCGGCTTTTTTTTTAAAAGACTCTGCACCTTACACTTGCCACTTGTCACAACCACGGAGAGTTAATCCCACACGTTCCTGGACACTTGTCGCACCCATATTAAATGTTGCTAACGGGCCCTAAATTAGTGCTAGGACGTGGCCATATGGCCCCCCATGCGCCCAACACCTCCGCGGTTTGGGGGCTTGGTTCCTTAACTATTCGACAATTTAGCGCGTTTTCTGGGCATGCATGCATGTGCTGGGTTTAGGCACGGGAAACGCCCAGAAGCCAGATTATTCACACAGGAGGTGCAAAATAGCAAACCAGAGACAACAAGCTTGAAGGAGAAAAATGGCAGGAGGCCTAAATTCTTTAGTTTTTGGACAAATGAGGTGCTGAAAAAGCTCAGCTAGGGGTTTTTGGATGTTCTGAATCCATTGGAACTATTTCCAAAGCCATTTGGAGACTTATTTTGTAGGTTTTTCTACCTTGAAGTTTCAGGAGCTCTAGGGAGCTTAGGGCCACCATTGATGAAGGCCATGCTCAGATGAGCCCAAGTCTATTTTCTATGATTGAATAGTCATTTTTGGCTAATTGTTATGATATGAACAAATTGGGATAGGTTTTAGAGGCTTTTGAGGAATTTTACAGGTGTTTTTGCCACAAGGAGGCTTAGGGAAGCTCAAGGCCACATGTAGAAGAGGTCATGCCTGGATGAGCCATGGTCCATTTTCAGAGTTCTATTAGTCATTTTTGGGGTTTTTATGTATTCTGAACATAATGGTACAGTCAGTAAATCCATTGGAGTTGAGCAACAGATTATAAAATAATCTTTGACAAACTAATCCCAGAGAGCCTAGTCAATTGATGGAGGCTCAAGGAGATGTAGCCCAATTGGGGGTGAACGCCTTTATCATCTTGTTATTGTTGTGAGTTTTCTGGTTTATTTTCTGGAAGTTATGTTTTCTGTGTATTTATTTAAACCACATATTTAACCATTAAAAATTCCTCACACATAAACACCAAGAAGATGCATAAACTTGGCACATAATTTATCTTGCATAACTAAGACATTGAGAAATTTCCTGAAAAGTTTATTTTAATGGAGTAGAGGGTGCTTGCATAGCATAACAAGTCATCCCCCTATTTTCAAATCACCTAGTCCTACCCATATCCCTAATCAAAGGAAATGATACCCTTCAGAGGTCTTGTGTGTTGGTTCGATGAATTTTTCATAGCCATGTATTCCAAAATATTCCTTTATGGAACAATAATTATGTTTCATCACATGAGACTGTCAAGGGATTTAGGACTCACAACTAGTGCTCAACATATTCTAATTATGCTCGTATCCCTACTTGGAAGATAGGGATTCCCATGGGATGTCTTATGAGGTATTTTGAGTCATGGTTCTTCCCTTTATATTCTTATAAGCTCCCTTTATGACCAAAGTCTTGAGATTCCTCCATAAACCATGTTCAAGATCCTAAGACTAATACCTAGTGTTGAAATTTTTGTAATGTCACTGCTACCTTATTCATAGGAAAAGGATATCAATGGGAAGTCGTGTGTGGTGGTTCAAGCTGTTGATCTTGTTCCTTGATACCTATAGGCATATTTACAAACTAAACCACATGTTTCCTTCCCTTACCATGTCAAGGACCCCTGTACCCATGCCTAATGATCAAATCCTCCTAATGTCACTCATATTCCCACATGAAGATGAAGGATATTGAATCACTCTTAATATCCATCTTCTATAAAACTACACACATATAGAGTCAACCATGCAGATTCCATATATATTTGAGTGAGTGTGTACGTGCTTATATAGGTGTATGCATGCTTATTTTAAATAATATTGTTTAGTATTTTCAATTTTTTTTTCTTGACATATATCAGATTCTTAAAATACATATATCTTTTATTCCTTTTATAAGTTTTTGTACACTGCACATTTTGAGATCTATAATCTAAATATATGTATATTTCTTGATTATGTTAAGAATTTCATATTGGGCACTAAGGAATGGCCTAAAGAATTAAGGGCTTGGCTATAACGAATTTTAGAATTTAATAAGTATATCCCGTTAAAATTATGAGATTTGTCCCAAATTGGGTGACAGGTGGTCATGATAACATTGCTAAGTCCTTGCACTTGGATGTGTATCCACTTTCCATTGCTTCATCAAGATTCTCTCCACGCACGAGGGATGATGATCAACAACAACCAAACCCAATGGAGACGATGGAGGAAGTGGGAGGGTACGATGCAAATCGGTAGAGTCTAAAAATGATTAAGTCTCAATTCCATGGAAATGAATTCTATTTGAATTCTATTTGAATTCTTATCCTGGTGTCCTACATCCATGTGTGGAAGGGAAATAAGGATTTATTTTTCATTCCAGTCTCATCTCACTGCTTCAGTTTGTAACCTGTCAACGATTGGAAGCTGATCAACTTTGAATTTTCCATGGTGCCTCATGTTTATCGAGGAAAAGCAACCTTCACCCATAAAATATGTGCGAACCTCACTATTGAGGAGGTACCAATGCATTACCATAACTCTGTCTCTCCCTCGGCGCAAGAGGTCATGCATCCCCTGAAGAAGTAGTTAAAATCATCAAATAATATCGAAAAGATGAGGATGTTAATTGACAGCGGAGGGATATAGTTCCTGATTTGGGATGCACCCGTAATCGAGATACAAAGTTCCATCACACTATTAAGATCTACTAGCACACCAAGACACTGGTACCCCAAGATTTTCTTCCTGAAGAACAAGAGTATGGGAAGTTTGGACATATATTAGAATCTCTCGAGTGTCTGAAAAAAAAATGTTGCTTACGCTGGTCTCCTAGCTGGTTAAGAGAAATGGAGGCTCCTTTGAGCTGTCGTGTGATGGTTCCTTGTTGGTCTCTTCTCTCGTTCATCCATATGCAGGGGTTGTTGTGGGGACCTCTAAGTCTTCAACCCTGGTTCTCCATTACAATATCTGAGACCTGCTCCTCTTTTTTATTTTTTCTCTCAGTCGTCTCATTCAATTATTTGTTTGTTATCTCTGTCACCTAGTCATGGATGTTTTTCTTAGTCAATGACTCAATTTTATTTCCTCTGATTTTAGTTTTAATATCCTACAACTTCATTTTGGTTGTTATCCTTTTAGATGATTCGATAGGAAACCATGCGCCTTGGGAACCTCTGATATGATCTGAAACTTTGTCCATTCTATTTATATTTTAGCAAAATCTCGTTCTTCTTTTTTTTCAATGAAAAAAAGTCGAATACTATCAAATACCTAGAGGCTATTGCTGTAGAACCATTCTAGTGACTATAGTCCTATCCATATACAAAATTGGTACTGTCTCAAAAAAGACACAGATCATCTATACTATATCATCAAAACATACTTACAAACTCTTCAATCAATTAAGATATGATAATTAAGCTCGAAATTCCATCGTTTCTATGTCCTCTCCTTTTATGAACTTATATAGGCGAAATGCTCCAACGGAAAGAGATAGTGCTATACTATATAATCAAAACCTACGTACAAACTCTACAATTAATTAAGATATGATAACTAAACTGGAAATTCCATGGTTACTATGTCTTGTCCTTTTATGAATTTCTATAGGCAAAATGCTCCAAGTGAAAGAGATAGTGCTTGTTTCCACTTAAAAAAAAACATTACAAATTTTGAAAAAAATAGCTATACACAACAACAATGCATTTTTTAGAATTGTAGAATTTTTAAGGAAAAATCATCATTTAAGTAGTTAACATGTACAATATATGAAAAATATCATATTAATGTTTGAAAATCTTGAATTTCATATGGTAAAAAAAAAATCTAAAAAATAAAATTATATATTCAGAAAGCTAATTCAATTTCCAACATTTTATCTTTTTAGACCATAGTCATATTCATTTTGAAAGTACCTTAAATCACTCCTTCAAATTAGCAAATTATTGTTTTTCAATGTTTAAATTGCCACTAAAGTTTATACTAGAATCCTCAACATGCTTCAATTAGGTATGTTTTTTCACAAACTTTTAAGAAGAGAGAGATAAAAAATGGGAAGCAATATATACATCCTAATAAAAAAATACTATTTATAACTATGATTTCTTATTATAAAAAAACAATATATACATTTTACAATCCAATATTGAAAATATATTATATCACCCCATATTGTTCCCTATTATGATGATGATTGTTAGCAACAATTGTTGTCTTTGGCACAAAAGTACCCAGGTATGCAGGCTGCACGAGAAGCGCCCAAGCGCAGCACGGAAGAATCTCTTTTCAGGTTACAAGTCAAGCGAGCAAGCGAAGTTTTGTTGTTAAGCGGCTGAGACCCATCTATAAAGTTGATCGATGGTCACCGAGATCTCAGGGCTACCAAGTTACCCGAGATATAGCATCAAAGAAAGCACCTATATTTCAAGACAAAATCTGGGTCATCCGATCCAGTGACGCATGGCGCAAGACCTATTCATGTTGGCATACCGACATTTGGGAGTTCGAAGGGTAAAGGTTCCTCATCATCTCACATCTCGAAACCCTGAACCCCAAAGCGCCAAAAGCACCCAGAGTCGGGCCCATGGTTTTGGCACCTGATCACAAAGGAGCAGACCTGGAGGAGGGGCGCTAAGGTTTATCATTTGGCAAGACGGATCCCGAAGAGCGGAGAGCAATCTTAGATGTTCATCCTAGAGGGACACGTGGTGCACGACTAGGCTCTTTTCCTTTTCTCCCATCGCGACTTCGAAGCGCAAGGAGCAACTCTTTCATATCCCCGAGACGCAAAGAGTCGAAGACGTCCCGGACCCGGGCCCACAGTATTACCGAATTAGTTCAGGACCATCAGATCAGAGAGGAACGCCTGTCACCCATTAGGCCCTCTCGGCATTTCGCCCATCGCAACTTTGAAGAGAAAGGATTTTCTCCTTCCTATCCACGAACCCCGAAACGCCGAAAGCACCTTTAAAGATAGGCACAAGGTCACAACCCGTAGTCGCTTGGAGGCGATAGAAAGAGCTGCGCAAAGGGTCGAAGCGTTGGGTATAGCTACAGAAGGGATCATCATGTTCTCCAGGTGCCAGTTCAACTTGATCTCAGCCCTGATACCTGCTCAGATTAAATGAAGAAGAGAGAGGGTGGTTGAAACCTCACCTCACTCGTTAATTGCAAAGGTATGGATGTCCCGGTGGGAAGTCTGCCTGAGATGGTCCTCTGTAATGGTTCTTTCCACAGAAGTCATGCCGAGTCCTCGACTCACCAGGGAAGCCTGCACATGATAATTCAACATTTAAGGGCTCAGCTACCTTATGGCGTGATCCATGCAGAATTAAGGTGGCGTATGACAGAGGAGTGCAGGCCAGATTTGATTCAAGAGACGCCTCATCCCGAAAGTCTAGGAGGCCTCTGTTGGGCAAATTTTTAGGAGTATATATACTTAGTTTTGATATTTTTCGAAGGATCGATGGCAGAGCAAAGCTCCCAATTGTAAAGTTTTGACAGACACTCTAGTTCTCTGGTTATGCATCTGTATGTAAGATTTCTTGTTTAATGACAGACAGTTTTCTTACCCCATCTAATTTCCATCTCATACCGAGGGAATTCATGATTGACTGATTCACATGAATTATTGCAATTATGTTACGATAAAGGATTTATTGTTGCATTGTTGTATTCTCCAGTTTTATGCGTTTGAATGTAAGAAGATCTTGCGTTTAGATGTTTTCTTCTACAGTCTTTTAGAAACCTGATGTTTACGACAGACCTCTGCATTTCTCTTATACAAGTCTTCCCCCTATTCACCCTTACTACAAATCACTGTTTGAAGTTTATCTAAGACCTCACTTGCCCATGCATGCTTGGCCTAGTTTCAGAGTTAGAACAATATTGTTTTGAGTTAACTTCCATTCGATCACCCCTTTTTATAAACAAATCGTGACATAAACTGATGGGCGTCAGGCTCTGCTCCTACTGCAATCCAGGAGTGACTTCTGATGCTAACATTTATGGCACAATTGCCGGGGACGAAGTTGAAATTTTTTCCCCAGATTAAACGACATTGAACCTCTGGTTCTGAAGGTGCGTCAGGTATCAAAGCCTTTGAAGATTGCTACTATGCATCTGGTGACTCCATTGTGACGACTCCACTAGGGCGAACTTGCCGTGTTAATTGTGGCTTTCAGAGGCAGACACACGCAGTCCCATCCACAACTACCTCTAGCTACACCTGAAACTGATCCAGAGGTGGTTCTCAGGAAAGGAAAGGCCTCTGAAGGAGAAGCTTTCACCACTGAACTAGGTAATCCGCCATCTCCTTCTATAGGAACTCCATTTTCTCCTCCCCAGTTTCTTAGCAGACCTTTTTCTGAAGTTCCTTGTTTCCTGAATTTTGGGAGTGTTCCTGTTGAGTTTCCCCCCCCCTGGTCTGGGATTGGAGGGAGAAATCCTTGTCACTCCCCTCCCCCCTGAGGCTGTACCTTGGCGTAGACCCAGGACCATAGAAGATTTCCCCACTCCTAGCTTTAGCACTCCTCCTCTTGTTACTGTTACCGCTTCTGCACAAAGAGAAGCATCTGCTGGCTTAACCCCGCTAGCCTTCTCCCTAGATCCCCTATTGTTTCCCATTCCACTTAGAATCTCATCCCTAGTATCCCCTTTTCGAGATCCTTTTCCTCCGATTTCTCCTCCACATAATATCCCTATGGCAGGAGAAAATCCCCCTATGACCAGAATGGAGGCTATTATAGCCACTAGGTATGCTCCCCTTGTGTTACCTCAACCTCTCAATGCCCTCCCAACAGATGGTTACCTGAAGTAGCTGCCCAAGTTTACAGGTGAGGGGGACATAACTGCAAAAGAACACCTAGAAGCCTTTTACAGTTTTACAGATGATAATGTTATCATGCATGCAGACGTATGGATGAGGATTTTTGTTCATAGTCTTCAAGGTGAGGCTAGAAAATGGTTTAAGGCCCTGCCTCCTAGATCTATTGATGGGATCGAAGCTTTGGATAGTGCCTTTTTGAGGTAGTGGGGAGATAAAAAAGACTTCATGTATTACATGACAAAGTTTGGGTCTTTGAAGAGAAAAGAAGGAGAGTCTGTCTCTAACTTCTCAAAGAGATTCAATAAAATGTACAATAAAATCCATGCTGAGATAAAACCCTACGAAGCCTCTGCAAAGATCACTTATGATAGCGCCTTTGATCCCGATTTCTGCCTCCTATTGAGGGAAAGAAGAGCCACTACTCTGGCTCACATGCAGGATGCAGCCATGGAGGTAGAATCTAACATATTGGCTATTGACCGACTCAAGAACACTACTGATAGAAACATATCGAGGAAGAGGCCTGAAGCCTCCCCATCCAGTTCCTCTCCCCTGCCCCTTTAGACAGATGAGACAACTAGAGTGCTAAAATCACTTTCTGATAGGATGGAAAGGTGGGAATTAGAAGGGAAGCCCATGTACAGAAATCCCCAAAATAAAGATAGCAGGGGCTTCAGGAAGCCTAATAACAATGTGCCACAGGATTTTCCAAGGAAACAAAGGAGCAGAGATAGAGATGATCAGAGGATTCAAACCCCTCTCTAGAACAACCTAGTTTCTCATGAGGAAGGGGAGGAGGTGGATGAACTCGACCCTGAGATCCACTGCATCGAGGACACTTCCCCGTTTCCTCATTTGACTCAATCTGCATATGAAGAATCCCTTATCAACACTCAAATCAACGAGTTGAGTAGAGGGGAAAAAGCCAACAACAATCCTAACAGATATAATCTCAGGTCAAAAAAGAAAGAAGGGAATTTTGATAGCCAGGATCAGCCCCTCATAGCAGAAAGGCCTACTAAAGCTGCAACAACCACTACTAAAGAAAAGAAAACTCAGAATGCTTCACCAACAGCCAAGGAACTTGTCTCCGAGGTAAGGGAAGATCCTAAGCCTATTCTCTCCTTTAATTTTGAGCATGAGATTTAGAAGATTAGAATTCCTGTACCCCTCTCTGAACTAGTTAAAAACAAAGATTTCAAAAGGTCCCTCTCCAAGCTGCTACAATCTGAGCCCCCCCAGCCTTCCACGAACTCAATAAATCTCCAAGATGAAAAGCCAGCAGTTGTCCTAGGGCCCATGGTAGAAGATAGAGATGATTCATCCCCTCCTTTCTACAGATCCCTAAACATACATGATAAAGTGTTGCATAACTACCTCATGGATTCAGGGGCTTCCCATAACCTTATGCCCAAAATAGTAATGGAATAATTGGGACTGGAGGTGACAAAAACTTATCATGATTTGTACTCTTTCGATTCAAGGAGAGTGCAGTGTTTGGGAGTAATCAAAGACCTGGTGGTTTCTTTGTTTCAGCTACCCATGAAGAGTGTGGTCATGGATATTGTGGTAGTTGATGTCCCCCCCAAATTTGGCATGTTGTTGTCAAGATCTTGGATTAAAAAGCTTGGAGGAACATTACAGATGGATCTCATGTATGCCACCATTCCAGTCTTCGGAGGGGAACAAAGGAGGTTATATAGGGAATCTCAGCTGGCCTACATTGTTAGTGACGAAGCAAACCCCACCAATCACCCCATCTTTGCACTTGACGCCGATTTGGGGTCTAGTTTATTGCAGCTCACTGATGCTCCCGAAGACCCTTTCCAAGTCAAAAAGAAACCCAGTCTTAATTATCTGATTCCCCCTCCAACCATCTCTGTTTGGAAGATGTTTTTCGACAAAGCTTCTTCTAGTGAAGGCGCTGGCGCCGGAGTAGTTTTCATGTCACCTTCTCAAGAGACCATATCCCTGTCATACAAGTTGGAATTTGAAACCACCAACAATGTGGCAGAGTATGAAGCTCTTGTTCTGGGTATGAGGCCTGCAAAAGAAATGGGAATTAAAGAGATAGCAATATTTGGAGATGTTGAGTTGATTATCTGGCAAATCAGAAATGCTTATCGTGCTAATAATCCCCAGCTCAGAAATTACAGAAATGAGGCATGGGACCTGATTGATAATTTCTTCTTGGCTTTTAACATTTCTTTCATTCCGAGGGGGGAAAATACTTCAGCCGATTCTTTAGCTGTCTCAGCTAGTTTGTTCAAAGTTCCTCTGTCGCCTATGGTCAAGTATGATGTTGAAATAAAATATAGGCCCTTTGTAGTGGAAAATGTCAGGCATTGGAAGGTATTCGAAGATGATCTGGAAATCGAAAAATTTCTCCAATTGGTTGATGAATTTTCTACGTTGAACATTGATCAGGATCTTGACCTGAAAGGTGACCCTCACCCTGATGTGTTTTTAAATGAAATTGCTAATCACCAGATTATTCAGCTGCCTAGCAATCACATTCCGAGGGGACTAGTCTCTTTAGAAAGATTGTTCGATAGGAATGATGTGGCAGTAAAGGGTACTGTTTCAAATGAAGATGTTGATACATCTGAATGCAACATTGGCACACAGGAGGAGCCTAAGTTTGTCAAATTATCAAGCAGCCTGACCAATGAACAGAGAAGTGAATATACTGAGTTATTAAAGGAATTTGCTGATGTGTTTGCGTGGGCCTATGAAGACCTCAAGAATTATGACACATCTGTCATTGAGCATAAGATCCCACTGAAAGAAGAGGCCAAGCCATTCAGGCAGAAGCTGAGACAAATAAATCCCATGTTGCTGCCCGTCATGGAGAGGGAAGTGAAGAAATTGTTAGATGCCCAAATCATTGTCCCGTTGAGACATTCCGAATGGGTGGCCAATTTGGTCCCGGTGAGGAAGAAAAGTGGAGAAATTAATCTTTGTGTCGATTTCAGGAACCTGAACAGAAGCTCAAAGAAAGACAATTATCCCCTGCCCAACATGGAACACATATTGCAGAGGGTAACCGGTGCATCTAGGATTTTCATGATCGACGATTTTTCTAGTTATAATTAGATATCGGTCATGCCGGAGGACGGAGAAAAAACAACCTTCACCACTCCTTGGGGCACATTCATGTATGCCAAAATGCCTTTTGGATTGATGAATGCAGGAGCAACATTTCAGCGAGCCATGGACATAGCCTTCATTGGGGAGAAAGATAAGTTTGTGGTGATCTATCTGGATGACATAACAGTCTTCTCCAGGTCTGACAAAGAGCACCACTGTCATCTGAGAAAAGTTTTTTTGAAGTGTCGAAGGTTTGGCCTATCCTTAAACACCAAGAAATATTTGTTTTCTATGAAGGAAAGGAATCTATTAGGCCATATAGTATCAGCAGAGGGACTGAGAATTGATCCCAGCAGGGTAGAGTCAATTCAGACCCTGTCACTTCCCAGATCTAAGAAGGAAGTTCACACCTTTTTGGGGAAGATTAATTTTCTGAGGAGATTTGTCTCAAATTTTGCTGAGCTGGTGAAACACATTACAACCATGCTTAGAAAGGGAAATGAAGTGAAATGGAATGTTGAACCCATGGAATCTTTTGTCCAAATAAAAATGGCATTGACTGAGGCACCTGTGCTGATCAGTCTGACTATTCCAAAGATTTCCTAATTTTCTCATTTGCTTCTTTTGATACAGTAGCAGTGGTCTTGTTGCAGGAAAATGAGGAAGGGCGAGAGTAACCCATTGCTTTCTTCAGCAATGCATTAAGAGATGCATAGATCAGGTATGAAATCATGGAGAAACAAGCCTATGCCTTAATGAAAGCTCTCAAATCTTTCAAAGTCTATGTCTTGCACTCAAAGGTAACCGCATACGTTCCTTCGGCCTCTGTGAAGGACATCCTTATACAGCCCAACATAGACGGAAGGAGGAGTAAGTGGATATCCAAGGTCTTGGAGTTTGATTTGGAAATAAGGCCTACCAAATTGATCAAAGGTCAAGGCTTAGCCAAGTTGTTGGTTGAAGCAAATTGCAGAGCCTTGGGGGTAGATTTCATCAATGCATGTTCAGAAAATCAACATAATCAGTTGTCTGATGTAGACCCTCAAACAGAACCCCTGTTGGCTCGATGTCCTTGGTATAAGGATGTCATATATTTTCTGCAAGAGTTGTGGCCTCCAGATGGCCTGCAAAGAAACAAGGCAAGAGATCTGAAGCTCAAAGCAGTCAGATATTGCCTTGTCGATCAAATTTTATACTGGAAAGATCCCCTGGGGGTGCTTTTAAAATGCATGAATCCAAAAGAGGCCAACAGGATCATGGTTGAATTTCACAACGACCTATGCGACGGGCACCATTTCTGGAAGACCATAGCTCACAAAATTCTCAGAGCTAGGTACTACTGGCCCACCTTGATCACTGATGTCTATAGAGAAGTTAGAGCCTGCATCCCATGCCAAAGATTTTTAGGAAAGCAATAGCTCAAATCTCTGCCTTTAAAGCCTGTACTTGTTTCAGGACCTTTCCAGCAATGGAGCCTAGATTTTATTGGAGAAATCCACCCTGCTTCCAGTGGGAAACACAGATGGATCCTGACTGGTACAGATTTCTTTACTAAGTGGATCGAAGCTATCCCCACCAGGAGTGCTTCCCACAAGGTAATTATTGGATTCCTGGAAGACCTCATCACAAGATTCGACTTCCCAAGAAAGATTGTTATTGATAACGCAGCCTCATTCAAGGCTGAGCCGTTAGCCAAGTTCTGTGAGCAATTTGGGATCAAACTGATTCACTCCACCCCATATTATCCCCAGGGCAATGGTTTAGCAGAGTCCTATAACAAAAGCCTGATAAGGATCATCAAAAGACTATTGGAGGAAAACAAAAGGGTCTGGGATTCAAAGTTCAAATTCGCTCTATGGGTCGATCGAGTGACCACAAAGAGATCTATAGGCATCTCACATTTCCAATTAGTTTATGGAGAAGAAGTTGTTTTCCCTTCTCATCTAGCCATTCCTGTAGCAAAGTTCTTCCAAGATCATCAAGAAGAGCCTGATGACATGATCAGAAGAGTTCATCAACTAGTGGAAGTCCAGTAGGCCAGAGAGAAAGTAATGGACAGAATTTAGGACCATCAGCAGAAGGTCAAACTAGCTTTTGACAAGAAAGTCAAGAAGAAAGAGTTTGAGATTGTGGATTTGGTGCTTAAGTGGGATGCACCCATGCAAGATAAGGGCAAACACGACAAGTTTGATGCCCTATGGATTGGGCCTTTCAAAATCTCTGAGGTTTTCTCAAACAACACGTACAGGTTGTAGGATTTGGAGGGTGAAGAGGTTTTCAACAGCCAAGTAAATGGGCATTTTCTGAAGAAATGTTTTGTTTGAGCCTTAGATGGCTCCTTTATTTGTAAATGTTGTCCTTTTGGTTCTTTTTTCATTTTCCTTTTTATTATTTTTGGCTTAAGTAAATGACTCCATAGCCCAATAGCAAGGCACTGAAGCTGCAAATGAGTTCTTAGAGCATCACAGGGACAACTCTATCCCCGATGGAGCCTAATGTTAGCAACAATTTTTGTCTTGGGCACAAAAGTACCCAGGTCTACAAGCTGCATGAGAAGCACCCAAGCGCAGCACAGAAGAATCTCTTTTCAGGTTACAAGTCAAGTAAGCGGGCGAAGTTTTGTTGTCAAGTGGCCGAGACCCATCTCTAAAGTTGATCGATGGTCACCGGGATCTCGGGGCTACCAAGTTACCCGAGATATAGCGTCAGAGAAAGCACCTATATTTCAAGACAAAATCTGGGTCGTCCGATCCAGTGACGCATGGCGCAAGACCTGGTCACGTCGGCATATCGACATTCGGGAGTTCGAAGGGTAAAGGTTCCTCATCATCTCACATCACGAAACCCCGAACCCTGAAGCACCGAAAGCACCGAGAGTCGTGCCCATGGTTTTGGCGCCTGGTCACAAAGGAGCAGGCCTGGAGGAGGGGCGCTAAGGTTTATCATTTGGCAAGATGGGTCCCGAAGAGTCGAAAGCGATTTTAGTCGTTCATCCAAGAGGGACACGTGGTGCGCGACTAGGCTCTTTGGATTTTCGCCCATCGTGACTTCGAAGCACAAGGAGCAGCTCTTTCATATCCCCGAGATGCGAAGCGTCGAAGACGTTATGGGCCCGGGCCCACAGTATTACCGAATTAGTTCAGGACCATCAGATCAGAGAGGGACGCGTGGCACCCATTAGGCCCTCTCGGCATTTCACCCATCGCAACTTTGAAGAGAAAGGATCTGCTCCTTCCTATCCAAGAACCCCGAAACGTTGAAAGCACCTTTAAATATAGGCACAAGGTCACAGCCCGTAGTCGCTTGGAGGTGATAGAAAGAGCTGTGCAAAGGGCTGAAGCGCCGGGTATAGCTACAGAAGAGATCACCATGTTCTCCAGGTGCCAGTTCAACTTGATCTCAATCCTGATACCTGCTCGGAGTAAATGAAGAAGAGAGAGGGTGGTTGAAACCTCAGCTCACTCATTAATTGCAAAGGTATGGATGTCCCGACAGGAAGTCTGCTCGAGATGGTCCTTTGTACTGGTTCTTTCCAAAAAATCCATCTTGAGTAATCGTCTCACCAGGGAAGCCTGCTTACGCTAATTTAGCATTTAAGGGCTCAACTACCCTCTGGTGTGATCCATGCAGAATTAAGGTGGCGTATGACAGAGGAGTGCAGGCCAGATTTGATTGAAGAGACGCCTCATCCCGAAAGTCTAGGCGGCTTCTGTTGGGCAAATGTTTAGCAGTATATATACTTAGTTTTGATATTTTTCGAAGGATCGATGTAGAGCAAAGCTCCCGATTGTAAAGTTTTGACAAACACTCTAGTTCTCTGGTTATGCATCTGTATGTAAGATTTCTTGTTTAATGACAGACAATTTTCTTACCCCATCTAATTTCCATCTCATACTGAGGGAATTCATGATTGACTAATTCACATGAATTATTGCAATTATGTTACGATAAAGGATTTATTGTTGCATTGTTGTATTTTCCGGTTTTCTGCGTTTGAATGTAAGAAGATCTTGCATTTAGATGTTTTCTCCTACAGTCTGTTAGAAACCTGATGTTTACGACAGACCTCTGCATTTCTCTTATACAAGTCTTCCCCCTATTCACCCTTACTACAACTCACTGTCTGAAGTTTATCTAATACCTCACTTGCCCATGCATGCCTGGCCTAGTTTCGGAGTTAGAACAATATTGTTTTGAATTAACTTCCATTCGATCACCCCTTTTTATAAACAAATCGTGACATAAACTGATGGCGTCAGGCTCTGCTCCTGCTGCAATCCAGGAGTGACTTATGATGCTAACAATGATGATGATGATTAACATCCACTAAGACCTAATTGGTCTATCCGACCTTAAAAGGGTAAGTGATTACTTGTGATTCTTTAGAATTTTGTTTCTGTGCTCGAAAAACATGAAGATAAGCTTTCCAGGATTTATTTTTATATTTTATACAAGTAAAAATATAAAAATAAATCTAATACCCATTAAATAATACTCATTAATTTATGAATTATTTACTTTTTCAAGTGAATACTTTACTCAATATTAAGTATAATTAAAATTGTAAAGGAGTGGGAAAAAGTACTTATTAGAAGATTTGAAGTTGTAATAACCGTTACAAAATAATATGAAATGAAATGTTTTTAGTTTTATTCCTAATTTTATTTTCATTTTCAAACTGCTGGCCACTATTTTAATATTATTTTCCAATAGTGTTATTATTTACAACTTTTAAATCTTCTCACAAACAAATTTTCCATTTCTATTACAGTTTTAATGACCTTTAATAATAATTCCATTTCTATTACAGCTTTAATGATCTTTAATAATAAATAAAATGTACTTTTCATACATTATATATATATATTGTTTATAAAAAAATTAAAAACATTATGATTAAAAATTTACTCATTCAAAATTTATAAAATTATTTAAATAATAATAATTTATTCTGGATTTGAACTTGTAATCTTTTAAGAAAAAACACAAGTTATTAACCATTATACTCACTTAAACTGTATATCTAAATAATACTCACCAAATTTTTTGGAATTTTCTAAATTATTTGGTGGTTTCATATATGTTGAAAATTATTACATAACGATAAAATAAGTCAATATATGATTGAAATCCATCCAAATGGCAAAACATTTACACAATTCATTCAGAAACTTATTTATAAATATTTAAATAATGAATATAAGTCAATATATGATTGAAATCCATCCAAATGGCAAAACATTTACACAATTCATTCAGAAACTTATTTATAAATATTTAAATAATGATTGATTTTGTAAGGTGCAGTTATCAGAGCCAAACGCTGTGAATTTCAATTTTACACTTGCAGCTCTACCGTTGTACTTCTCATTGAATCAGGCACGTAGAGCAGCTTACTGGGCAGTAACGCTTTCATAACATTTCTAAACTCAAATGCGAATGACACAGCATAGAGATAACAAATATGTCTAAAACATAAAAACATAAAAAGCACGTTAAAGGAAAGTACAGACATCTCGCCAAATCCCAAGGAGCGGACAGATTTAGGTGAAAGTCGAGAAAATATGTGCACGGCAGTATTTCCTCGCTTTGCTCAGAATGGCTGTTAAATTTATTTGTATACGGAGTCAGTTGGTTCACAGATCATGAAAAGCAAACCGTGGGGCAAGACGTACCAATCTCTCGAAGCAACAGTACAATTCTCTCACTGAGAATTCATGCTTTCTACAAGTGCTCAAAACTCAGAGAAAAGAATCGGTGGAGAAAAAATGTCAAACAAAATATGCTTCGTGTCTCCTCTGCTGTCCACGGTCTCAAACGTCTGATGCAACAGCATATAATCAGGGTTTATAATGTCCAGAGCCTCCAATTCCTCGAATATCCTAACATCGCCATGATCTTCGTCGTTGCAGCAGACTCTGACAGTGGTGTTATCATCAATAAGTGCAGACTCCGACGACTTCGTGTCATTCAAACACCGCAATTCTCCTTCAAGCAGCTTTGGTGCCTTGACTTGAGGGCTGTAATGATTATCAGGAAACAAATTTATTTCTTCATGATGAGTACTGGAAGGGGAGGATCTCTTTCGTCCAGTGAGGGATTGGACAACGGCACGAAATTCTGATTCGCTCGCTTCGACCATGGTAGTAGGGTTTGAGATATGGAATACCCTCACCTCTCCAGCTGTAGATCTTYTAGAATTGCAGGATCGTGCTGGTGAACTTATCCCTTTAGAAACCTTTTCCGTCATAATTTTCTGGTATGTCTGAATTTCGAAGAGAATTTCAAACAATTCTGTGTAGACTGTGTATAACAGAATCCAGCAAAACTCAGCAGATGCAAATTCTGAGAAGAGGCGTTCAGTATATAAAGAACCCCTGATCATTCCGAATGTACGGGCTCAATAATACAGGTTCCTCGATTATAAGAAGGGCTTCAGATATGGAATACCCTCACCTCTCCAGCTGTAGATCTTTTAGAATTGCAGGATCGTGCTGKKGAACTTATCCCTTTAGAAACCTTTTCCGTCATAATTTTCTGGTATGTCTGAATTTCGAAAAGAATTTCAAACAATTCTCTGTAGACTGTATAACAGAATCCAGCAAAACTCAGCAGATGCAAATTCTGAGAAGAGGCGTTCAGTATATAAAGAACCCCTGATCATTCCGAATGTACGGGCTCAATAATACAGGTTCCTCGATTATAAACACGTAAGTTTTGAGCTGCGGGTCTCGTGAAATTATACGGTTGCAGAAAGAAACACGTAGATATGGTAAAAACACGCAGAGTTGTCAAAACTAACGGCCTGTTCCGTTTTGAAATTCATACCCTGCCGTACAGGAAGGGAGAAGTAAAAAGATGGTATAAAAACTTAAATGTATTTAAATTAGATTTAAAGAGTTAGTTTGTATAAAACTTAAGTATACATTTAACAAGGAAGTTCAATCATATTTGAACGAGGGTCGATCATATTTGATTACTTCTGTCATTTTCTTTTAAATGTTAAATTATATTATTTTTTATTTTTTTTTATATAATGTGTTTATTTATTTATATCAATTGTTTTTTACTTATTATTATGATAATATTATAATATTATAAGTGTTATTAATTTTAAATTTAAATAAAAAAAAAAACAAATGCATATTCCAAAAACCATAATTTTTAAGCTGGATGGGAAATGTAACTTTGCATCCCACTAGATAAGAAAGAATGATGCCACTAACAAAAGAAATGACCTCATTGATTGTAGTGGGGTGTAGGATGGGAGAGAGAAGTTGATCTTGTTACTTCCATGCCTCGAAAACAAGTAGGTATACTTCAAAAACTTATATCATGATAAGTGAGTAGTTAAGGAGAGTAGTCACTTGATTGGTGTATTGTGTCATAAGTTTTAGATGACATTGTTGTATATAGGTTATTCATTTAAGATGGCAGTTGTTTAATAGTTATTGAGAATTGAGGAACATTAAGTGTTGGTAATATGTGTGCACCACTGTTACTTTCCCTACCCAATAATGATATCAATCTTGGACTAAGGCATATAAAGTGTTAAGATGTTGTAGCTATGGGAGATGTTGTAGCAGTGAAAGGATTTTGAGAGACCATGGAAAGAGATACATTGTGCATCAAAGAAACTTCGTGATGGAGTATGGGTAATAAATTAGAAGTGAATTTAGTGATGCATATTTTTTTCTAGATCATAGATGGAAATATGCACTTGGAGCCTACATAAGATAGCAATGTATTTCTGGATGGTCTAATTGGTAGATTGGTTCAACACATAGAGGGTTGTCCAGAAGGTATCCCAACTATTGATAGTGTTGGCCGAAGACTTCGTTATTTACTTCCATGCAAAGAGACACCTTAGTGCTTCATGTGTATTTTATGTTGTTGATGTTCCCCCACCATTGCGTAGCTCGACACTAAAGATGATAGGGTCCAAATGTAAGCTTAGCACATTCATGCATTGCTAGTGCATGAATCATCTTAGCTTGTTATTAGAGCAATGGATTCTTTCAGGGACCTAACCTCCCTAACCCCTCAGGTAGATATTGCTCTTCTCAATATTTTGTTGTTCTATTGATATTTGTTGAATATTCTTGTTTCTGCATATTATATTACATGTGGTCCCTTACAGATTCTGCTATTGAATCACTTGCTAGTACTACCAAAAGAATCACATATGTGCTTATGTATGTGATGTATCCATTGTGGGAGTGAACTTGAGAGGTGTAGTGATTTCTATAAGACTTTTTACTGTATTAACCTACCAAATTGTGTGCAAGAGGAAGAGAGGGAGAGAGGGGGCAACACCTTATTATTGTCTTTGCTAGAGACCAAAAAAGAGAAAAGCTAAAAACTAGAGGGGGTGGATCTTGGAAAGTGGCTATAAAATCCTAGCAAAGTACGAAGTAGATACCTTGGGTTGATCATAGAAATTGGAAGAAGATAATTGATTTTTTTTGTAGAAAATGTGTAAACAGACTTTAATATCAATTAATACATAAATAAGTTAGAATAATCTCATAAAACTGAAAACTTATACTTAGAATAATACAATTATGTATATCTAATAAACTTTATCATTAGATGGAGATAGATAAACTTAAAATTAGATAATTATTATTATTATTTATCTTCAAATTATCATAAAAAAAATATACTATATTATTAATATCCAATAATATTATTATTATTAATGTGCTTGGCCTATGTCACCTTATGGTTAATACCAAAATAACTCACCCTGTTATCATTAATGTGCTGTACTCTTTGTCTGCTGTTTTTTAATACGAAAATAACTCGCCTCAACAGTGCGGATGAAATTGGTTGAGAAAGTTTTATCAATGGAGATTCAGTTTATCATATGAATTTATGTTTACAATATTTGGTGACAGGTATGACGTAACGTTTTTTCCCTACGTCAAATTTAGTCGGTCATGGTAGGTTTATACGAATAGTTGATAACTTTGGCTTTGTGTCACTGTGATAGAGAGAGGTCACCTGTATACGACACTGCAATTGACCTGTAATAGTGTACCTCGTGTTAACATCCACTCAATGGGATTAGGTTTGTCCTTTTAAATTATTATATTCAAAAAGTTTAAAAATGAAATTTAAATAATAGAAAATGAAAATTTCATAATCATTTATTTTATAAGATTTTAATAGAAAATTTTCAAAATATAAAACTTTTCTATAATTTATTTTATAAAATTCCAATAAAAAAATTTCAAAAACTAAAACTTTCAATAAAAAAAATAAAAAAAAATAAAACTTTTCCATAATCTATTTTATAAGATTCCAATAAAATTTAAAAAAAATAAAACTTTTCCATAATCTTATTATAATTTTATATAATTTTATAGAGTTATTAATTATTCTTGAAGTCCATAATCTTCACAGATTCAAATAACTCTTCATATTTTACAATCTAATTATTTATATTAAAATTAGAAATATTTAAAATGGCTAAACCCGTTTTTCACTTGAATGGAATTATATTCAAAGGAAAGATAAATCGAGCTTCTTGCCGAGTCAAAGGTGCCGACTCTTAAATTTTAATTCAATTGTTCTTAGTTTTAACTTTGCTAGTCAAAGCTCAAAATTGAATGACAAATATCTGGAATTTACTTTGAACATATGTGATCATTGCCACTTGGAGGCTTACAGCCTCCCTTGGCCACAAAATCTATATATGTGGAAATTGGATAAGGTTTAGCCGCCTTTGAAGTCAATTTTAAAATATGGATTGACCCGAAGTAAACAGATTTGAAAACATCCACGTTGTCGGGCAGAGTTTGACTTTGGTCAAGCACCGATTTATGTTTTCAAGTGAAGCTGTCTAAACGTTTTGCTATTTTACTTTTTTCCATTTGGGATGGGTTTCATTTAAAAACGGGTGAAAATTTTAGAAAAATAATTAAAAGTATATATTTTAGTAATTTAATATACATATGATTAGTATTTTGATGATTGTTGAAGGCACTGAATCTATTTATATATTCAAAAATACTATTTGAACATTGTAAAATTGCAATTTTACTAATAATGATGTTACCAAATTTCAATAAAATAAAATAAAATAAAAAATATAGAACATTTACATAGACTATGCCTTCTCAAGTTGTCATACTGTTGGAAAGCACAATTTCAACCAATTGAAATCTAGACATTACTTTCACTGCAAAACAAATCCGCATCGTAGCACAGAGCTTTAAACGAACACCGACTTAAATTCCGGAGTTAAGCACTTGTTAAGTCGGGGTCTTCTCCAACTGTTAGCACCCACAGTTTGAACCTATTGGAATCCAAACATTACTTTCACTACACTTCAAGTTCTATTGAAATATCAATTAAACGTGGAACTTTAATAGGGTTTCGATCGATTTCTTAAAGGAACTTGTCTGTCTCCAATATTTTTGGAACAAAGCCATTGGTGTTTTTTGTTGCCGACACCTCTGTCTTGGGTTTGAGAGGCCGCACCATTTTCTCTACTAGTTTCCATTCTTGGCGCATGATCGCTTCTTTGAAGAGGAATTTGTTGCGTAAAGGAATTTGCAGAGATGGCAAATCCACTTGCTGAAACTTGTCTCAATGAAGCCAATAAATTGGATGGCTCGAATTTTGTCAATTGGAAATTCAAAATGTTGACCTTGATAGAAGGTTATGGTGTATGGACAGTCGCGAAAGAAGATGAAGCACGAACCGATGCGTCTGCAGGTGTGACAACGACAAAAATACAAGATTGGTATAAGTGGGAGAACAAATCCAAGGTATTATTATGAATGTCTATGAAAGATAATATAATTCCTCACATTAGAGATGCTAAGACTTCTAAAGAAACCTCGAAAGCACTTAAAGAATTGTATGAGACTAATAATACAATTCGTATTCTTTTTCTGAAGAGTAATTTTCTAAGTAGTAAAATGGATATAAATGAGTTTGTTAGTACTTTTCTTGGGAGAATTAAAGACATGAAAGATAAATTGGGAGATATAGGAGAAAAGGTGTCAAACATTGATCTTGGCACAATTTTCCTAACTGGAATGCTAGAGGAATATCAAATGTTTATAACAGGCCTTGTAGCGAGAGAGAAAGATCCTACCTTTGAGGAACTGATAGATATATTGTTGCAAGAAGAAGACATGCACACGAATTTGAAGCCTCGGAATTCAGACTTAGCAGTATGGACAAAGAAGAGATTCCCTAAACAAAAACCAGAAGAAGGAGGAAGAGGAGGAAATTAATTTCAAAGGAAGTCATTCCCAAAGCCAAATCAAGGTATGCCATATAATAGAAATGAACCTAAGTGTTTTTGTTGTGGTAGGAATAGGCATCTTTCCTGAGAATGTAATAAGAAGAAAAATTATGAGGCTAGGCCCAAAGATAGAAAAAATTCATGACATTTTGCAGAAGAAAACCCAAATTTTGATTCAAAATATATTAGACTATTTGTGTCTAATGTTGCATTGTTTGCTAAAACTGATGATGTTGATGCATGGTTTGTGGATTCTGGAGTTTCAATTCACATGACATGCAACAAGAATTGGTATATAAACTTTAAAGAAACACATAATGGTGCCCATATTTATCTTGGAGATGATCGTTCTTATCAAATCAAGGGATATGGAGATATTCCAGTAACACTTCTAAATGGTACTGTAAAACACATTCATAATTTTGTGTATGTCCCTGGGATAAAGAAAAACTTGATTTCTGTGTCCACAATTACATATCAAAATTTGAAGATCGAATTCTTCAAGACACATTGTATAGTGAAGGACTTGCATTATCATTATAGAATTGTTGCCTTAGGAGTCAGAGTTGGAGGTCTGTATAAACTTGATGTCACTAGCAAGAATCATCAAGAATTGACTTCTGCAACTATACCTACAGAAACTCTTTGGCACCAAAGGTATGGTCAGATTAATTATCATGATTTTTTGTTATTACAAAAACAAATTGTGGTTGAAGGACTCCCTATGTTGAAGAATGAGTATGTTTCTGGTGAAGGTTGTGCATTAGGAAAGATGTGCAGAGATGAATTCCCCTCTAATTCTGATAGGAGAAAGAAAGATGTATTAGAAATTATACATACTGATGTTTGTGGACTAATGCAGACAAGGTCCTTAGGTGGTGCTTATTATTTTTTGTTATTTATTGATGACTGCACAAGATACGCATGGGTTTATTTCCTTAGAAAAAAACATGGGTTTGGTATACTTCAAGGAATTTAAAAACATGGTGGAGAAGCAAACAGAAAATACCATTAAAATCCTCCGCTCAGATCAAGGGGGGAAGTACAGATTCAAGAACTTCATCAAGTATTGCAAAGATCATGGAATAGTACAACAATTTACAATACCCCACTCTCCACAGCAGAACGAAGTTGCAAAAAGGAAAAAAACAAAACTTTGGTGGAGTGTGCACGAAGTATGATGAAAGGTAAGAATGTAGAAAATGATTTTTGGGTTGAGGCCATTAGCACTGCTGTTTATTTAAATAATAGAAGTCCAACAAGATGTCTTGATCATAAAAATCCTTCCGAAGCCTTGTATGATTCTAAACTAGCAGTTAATAATTTGAGGATATTTGGGTGTAAATATTTTGCACATATTCCAAAGGAGAACATGAAGAATATTTATGCTAAAGCTATCAAATGTATTTTTATAGGGTATTGTTCAGAATTTAAAGAATATAAATTGTTTGATCCATCTACTCACAAAGTGTTTGTGAGTAGAGATGTATTTTTCCATGAGCAGACATAAGGAAATATTGAAGACAATAGTCATGAAGGATGGCATTTACTTATTGAATATGAAGAGGTCAAAGAAGAGAAGCATCAGCAGGAAAAGGAAACCAGTGACATGGATACATCCACCAGTGAAGAAGAATCTTCATAAAACAGAGAAGAAGTCACCAACCAATTGAGAAGATCTTCATGACAGGTTCTTTCACCTGAAAAATATAAAAATTATGCCTTTATGAGTAGTATTTCAAATGTCATAGAACCCATGAGTTTTGATGAAGCTAATGAACATGAAGAGTGGATAAAAGCAATGGAGGAAGAATGTGACTCTATAATGGAAAATAAAACTTGAGAATTGACTGAATTGCCTAAAGATAAAAATCCCATATGATGTAAATGGATATACAAAACTAAATTCAAAGAAGATGGTAGTATAGATAAATATAAATCTAGATTGGTGGAAAATGGGTATTCACAGAAGGAGGGCATTGATTATGTAGAAACATTTGCACCAGTAGCTAAATTAAATACTATAAGATTGTTAATTGCATTAGCTACAGAGTACCATTGGAGGTTTCACCAATTAGATGTAAAATGTTCTTTTCTGAATGGTGAGTTAAAGGAGGAGGTTTACCTCACTCAACCAGAGGGGTTTGTGAAAAGTGGCCAGGAACATTTACTGCGCAAATTAAAGAAAACATTGTATGGATTGAAACATGCACCTAGGTCATGGTATGAGAAGATGGATTCCTTATTTCTTCAGCAGGGTTATATGAGGAGAAAAAGTGATCCAAATATGTATACCTAGTTTGATTAAAAGGGGCATGTTGTATTGATTTCCTTATATGTTGATGATTTAATTATTGTACAGGAAATTAAAAAAAAATTGATTAGTATAATTAAGAAGCAGATGTCACACATATTTGAAATGAAAGATCTTGGTGAGTTACATTACTGCCTAGGTCTTGAAGTTTGGAGAAATGCTGGTCAAAACTTTGTGTTTCAAGGTAAATATGTCAGAGAAGTACTTAAAAAGTTTAAAATGGATCAGTGTAAAGTTTCTTTTGCTCTAATGCTGCAGAACATGAAACTTTATTGTGATGATGGTTCGAAGGAGGTAAATAGTACAATGTATAGACACATGGTGGGATGCTTGAACTATCTCACTACAACCAGACATGACATAGCATATTTTGTTAGTGTATTAAGTCGGTTTATGGAAAAACCTCTAGAAAACCATTGGAATGCAGTGAAAGGAGTACTCAGGTATCTCAAAGGCACAATTGTAGTAGCCGTAAAAAAAAATACAAAATTTAATTCTAATTTATCATATAATTCTTTCTTATATTAAAATAATTCAATCACCAAAATATGAGCATAAGATATTCGACAAAAAAAAAAAAAAAATTATCCACAACATAAGAATTACTCAACAGAATAATTAAATTACCTCTCCCTGATGCTAATTCCCCTGTCGATCTGGTTGTTCGTTGTTGAACTGTGTCAAACACTGCTCAAAACCGAGTTTCCACCCTGCCAACTAGGACAACTTCCTAGCTCCAGGATACCATATGGATATCCTGGCCCCCGTGCCCAAAACCTCTAGCAAACTGGTGCCCCCTGTACTGATCCTTTGCCCGACTCCCCAACTCAGACTCTCTCCAGCAAATTCCCAAATCCAAGAGAGCCCTTCCCCAAAAACCAAGTCGAATGATAATCCTCCCCTAAATTCATAAGCCTCCTCCGCTCATATCCCCCCTTCACCGCCCTTTCTCCTCATTTATTTCCTTATCTCTCCATTCATTACCTTATCCACATAGTTAATGCCCCTTATCCAATTATTCATGTTCCTTATCCGTTTATTAATGCCCCTTATCCCCTCCGTATACGTAATCTTTAATTTAAACAATATAATTTATCAACCCTATTAAATTTATTACCCTGTTCATTCAATGTGATAGGTAATTAATTTAATTAATTAAAATTATAACAATTAATTAACTAATTAATATTATTATGCCAATCATTGTTTAGTTAAAACCATGTTAAGACAATTAATCACCTAATTAATTTTGCTTAATAATCCCTAAGCATATTTTCAACTAGGGTTGTTACATACACCCACCCTTCAGGAAACTTCGTCCCAAAGTTAAGTTATCTTATTGTACAAAGGAAAAGAAACATGGTTCACACATTCATAACAATTAACCGACATTATCAGTAAGTAAGTCAAGAAAACTCATACATACTAGTGTATATGTACAAGAAATGCATGTGTAGCTAGTACATACAAGTCTCGTGCATGTACTAATAATCAAAACTATCATCCTTCAGTAATTTATGTATGCATCCAATCCAGTTAGCAAGACTAGTCTTTCATAAAAGACAACAAATCAATCAATTGTTTGAGAAATCCTTTAATTACTATTATCCAGTTCAACAATTTTTTTATTTATTTAGACAACTAAGGTTTAGTTACGAAATGATGAATATTCATACATACACATTTTTTTTTTTTTTTTTGAAGGGAAAACATTAAATTCCACCACAAGACAGATCTCCATACCTTCTCAACTATTACTACTCATCCTTCCTCCCTAACCTACTTCGATCTCCATTCCTATCCTTCCTCTGCTAGACTATCTTGGAGCGTCAACTATATTGACCTAACTCCAAATAGAACCTGTAAGTGGAAGTGTCGCTATCTTGACCAAGCTTCCCTAGCAGGCATATGACAGTCATCATCACATGTCTTGGGGAGCATGAACTAACACCGTCCTCCCATGACTTCAGGTTTCGGAGGATACACGGTGGGAAATGCCTCCACCCCTCCTAATCATAACTAGGGTCCACACCCTACAATGGAATATACAGTGTCACCATGTTGCTGGGGATTTTGTCATCGTTTATTCGGTTTTGAGCAGTGTCATCACCTGAAATCATGCACTGGTCCACATATCATAGCAATGCATCCAAACCAATATAAATTCCACATACAATATTCATACCATAATGTTTCTCGGTTAGTGGTCCTGATATCCACTTTCATCATCATTATCCCTTGGCTATTTCATAGTCCATAACCTACAGATTAGTCTGTAACACAAACTCATACATTTCTATGCATTACCATCATGTAATTGCATACTATCATCATTTCAATTTGGTATCCCTGTACCGATAAATTATCATCAAAGTTTTCCAGTTAGAAATAGATCTCATAATATCCCATAATTCAATTTCGACACCCATTGATAAGATTATCATTTACCCAAAATAGATTGCATCATATCCAACATCATCCTAATAGCATTTAAACATTCATTAAATTCACATTCTCACAATATGTCGCATCATATACATCATCATCAATAACATTTAAACATTCGTAAAATTTACATTCACATAATAGATCGCATTACATACATCATCATCAAATAACATTTAATCATTCATAAAAGTTCATACATTTAAAGTTTAGGTGTATCACTTAATAGTTTCATTGTGACTAGAAAATAAAGTATATAGGCCTCAGGTAATCCTGGCTATCTAATTCAAAAGGTGGTATTACATACACCCATCCTTCGAGAAACATGTTCTCGAGGTGGTCAAAAAAGTGAGGGATAGTCTTGCCATAGTGTCTCGGCGTCTTCCCAAGTAGCAGATCCTGGACTATACTTGTCCCACTGGACCTTAACATGGTCTATCAGACGGTTCCTGAGTTGTCGGACTCTACGGTCCAATATGCGTAACGGTTCTACCATGAGGATTCCCACGTTTGATACCTGCAATTCCTTCCAATTTAGTTTATGTGATTCATCATCAACATAATGACGTAAAATAGTTACATGAAATACATTATGAGTTTTATGCAAGTGGGGTGGCAGTACGAAACGATAGGCAATGGGTCCAATTTTCTCTTGGGTCCTGAATGGTCCTATAAATCGAGGTGACAAATTTTTCCCCTTCCCGATTATTAGGCCTGATACGAATGAAAACCCGATCTCCCACTTCATAACTTTGGTCGTTCATGTGTGAATCCGCATAACTTTTCTGCCTATCCTGTGCTTCCTTTAGTCTCTGCATAATCTGAATCACCTGTTCTTCCATCTCTTGTATCAATTCTGGCCCAACGGTTACTCAGTCTTCTAGTCTATCCCAACTCAATGGCGTTCTGCATGGCCTCCCATACAAAGCTTCGTAGGGTGGCATTCCGATGGAGCTATGAAAATTGTTATTGTAGGCAAACTCTACCAAAGGTAAGTACTTCTCCCACTGGGTTTGATTATCCATGACATACATCCTAAGCATGTCCTCCATGAATTGATTTACTCTCTCATTTTTCCCATCTGTTTCAGGATGATAAGTTGTGCTTGAGTTCAACTGAGTCCCCAACGCTGACTGTAAACTTGTCCAAAACCTAGAAGTGAATCTGGAGTCCCTATCTGAAATGATCTTCTTAGGTATTCCATGCAAACGGATAACCTTGCTTACAAACACACGTGCCACATCAGTGACATCATAAGTGTCTCTAACTGGAATAAAATGAGCACTCTTGGTTAACTTATCCACTATCACAAGAATGGCATTGTGTCTATGGGATGTGAGCGGCAACCCCACAACAAAATCCATAGAGATGACTTCCCATTTGGACATTGGAACATCATGTGGTTGTAGGAGGCCTGCCGGGTGATGGTGGTCAACTTTCACTTGTTGACACTCCAGGCATTTGGAGACGAAATGGACTACATCGCACTTCATGCCTACCTAGAAGAAGAGCTTCCTCATATCTACGTACATCTTCTTCACACCTGGATGCGCACAATAAAGTGCTCTATGGGCTTCCTTCAGTATGATGCTTCGAATATCCCCATTCTCAGGGATGTACATCCTTCCTCGATATCTTAACAATCCGTCTGTTTCCAGACTGTATCCTTCATACTTTGGATCTAACTGCCTCCCGCTCTGGGGGTTTGAAGTAACCTTTAAATACCAACTGTCTTCTGGGAGTTGTGTCAACACATGTTCCCTCAGATTGACCTTTAAGGTTACCAAGGAGAAGATACGTGGTCTCTTACTCAAGGCATCTGCGACCACATTTTCCTTTCCCTTGATGTACGAAATACCAAAATCGTACTCACTCATAAACTCACTCTATCGCCTTTGCCAAACATTAAGATCTCTTTGAGTGAAAAGATGTTTTAAACTTTGATGGTCCGTTTTGAGCTCAAAGTTTCGCCCCACAAGATAGTGCCTCCAAATTTTCAGAGCTAGCATTACAGCTGCCAACTCTAAATCATGAGTTGCGTATAGCTCTTCGTGTTTCTTCAACTTCCTTGACGCATAATCTATCACTCCTCCATCTTGCATTAGCATGCCCCCCAACCCTTGCTTTGAGGCATCCGTGCAGACTGTGAAGTCCTTTTCCATATCCGACACTCGTAGAATTGGTGCATTAGTTAGTAACCTCTTAAGCTCAATGAATGCTCTATAACACTCTTCTGTCCATTCATACCTGACCCCTTTACGCTGCAAGGTGGTGATGGGTTTCGCTATTTTGGAGAATCCTTCCACAAATCTCTGATAATAACCTGCTAGCCCCATGAAGCTTCTCACCTCATGGGCATTTTTCGGCACTGGCCACTCCATAATGGCCTTTACCTTTTCTGGGTCCACAGAGATTCCTTCGCCGAAAATGATATGACCTAAATAATGGATCTATTTCTAGAAGAAGGAACACTTTGACAACTTCCCATACAATTTGTTCTCTCTAAGGCAAGACAACACTATTCCCAAGTGTTCCTCGTGTTCACTTTCGTTCTTGGAATAGATGAGGGGAATAGATGAGGATGTCATCTAGAAAGACTTGTACAAATCGATCTAAGTACTTCTGGAATATGCCGTTCATGAGGCTCATGAATACTGCTAGTGCATTGGTCAATCCGAAAGGTATGACAACGAACTCGTAATGTCCAAACTGAGTTTGGAACGCAGTTTTTGGGATATCACCTTCCTTAGTCCTTAACTGATGATACCCTGATCGCAAATCGATCTTTGAGAATACCACTGTTCCTTTCATCTGATCAAAAAGGTCATCTATTCGCGGCATCGGGTACCTATTTTTCACTGTAGCACAGTTCAAGTCCCTGTAGTCTATACACAGTCATAAGGATCCATCCTTCTTCTTTACAAAAATTACCGGCGCACCCCAGGGTGAAACATTGGGCCTTATTAGCCCTAAGTCCAGTAACTCTTTCAACTGCATTTGCAATTCACAAAGTTCCAGCACTGTCATCTGATACGGAGTCTTGGAGATTGGTTCTGCACTAGGTTTTAGCTCAATAGTAAAATCAAGCTCTCTCTCAGGAGGTAACCCTGGTAACTCGTTCAGAAAAACATCCTGAAATTATGACAATACTGGGTATTGATCCAATGAGGGTCCCTTCCTTTCATTCACTGCTTCCACTACATACAATCAACACCCTTGTCTCAAGCATCACTTAACCTTCATAGTGGATATAAAGCGTAATGACACTTTTCTCTGTACACCCTGGATCTCTACTGGCCTTCCTTCATCGTCAACACAAAGCACCCTCTTAGCGAAACAATCTACCATGGCTCTGTGAGCTGCTAACCAATCCATTCCAATGATTAGGTCATACGCCCCGAGAGCAGTGACGTATACCTTCAACCTGGTAGTACACACTCCCAGGTCTAATATACAATTATCAACACTAGGTCCTACCGCTTGTTTTTCCCCCGAAGCCATCTCGACTTGTTTAAAGTCATCGTGCTCGTAGGCTGCCAACTCACTCTTTTCTAATGCAGATGGTGAAATGAAACTATATGTCGCACCAGGATAAAAAAAAATCTTAACATTGATATGATTTAGCGTACCTGATGACTCCACCACCGTGGATTGATGTTCGGCTGGGCGGTTATTAACCGCTGCATAAATCTGGTGGCTACTACTTGATCTCCCCATCGGTGCCTTTCCTTCTCTATGCACAAACCCTGATTGTAACTTTGGGCAGTCACGCTAGTAATGGGGTCCTCCGCACCCCCAACAGGTAACACGAGATTGAACCTGTGCACTGTTATGTGACTGTCTCTGAAATGAGTTCCTTCCCCTGGAACCCCTGCCTTTACTCGTTGTTCCTTGAGATGGTTGTGGACCTGTCTGCGTCGTTGGCGATGAACGAGATGTTGCACTCGCTGCCATTGAAATCCCTGTGGCTACTGTCCTCAGAGCGACTCTGTTACCATATGGTGGTGGCCTTGAGCCCCCTCCCCTAGGAAATGTCCTCGGGGCCTTCCCTACAAATCCAGGACGATGCGGAAATGTCGGTCTTGTACCCCCGGTTAAGTTCATGTGTTCTTCCACATAACGCGCATTTTCCACCGCCTCCGCTACTGAAGATGGTTTCCACATCCGCACCATAGCTCTTATCTCAGGGTTCAATCCATAGATGAAGTGCTCTTCCTGTCATTGGTCATTATCCATATACAAAACATACTTGACCAGTTCCATAAATCTGATCTCATATTCTTCTACAGTTCTGTTTCCCTGTACTAAGGCATGAAATGCCCCTACCTGTTGTTCCTTGTAGTATGCTGGTAGATATTTCCTTCAGAACCTCCCCTCGAAAAGTTCCCAAGACACTGTGTCTGGGGTAAGGTGCAGTTGTCTTTCTAGGTTGCCCCACCAGTTCGAGGCATTGTCTCTTAACTGAAAAATTGTGATCTTTGCCTTTGAGTTCGACGCATAGTCCCTTAAGGAAAAACACCTTGTCATGCCTTCCAACCATGCTTCCGCGCGTTCACTGCAGTGACCCATGGCAAACTCCGGAAGTTTGATCTTCTGCAATTCTCGCGTGATGTCTTCGGGTGGAGGTCCTCCCCCTGAATACCTTGACGCTTTTGGATTACCCGTTCTAGACAGTGGGGGTTCCACTTCAGTCCCTGCCGGTTGTCGCCCCTTCAAAGTCTCATTAATGGCTTCCAACGAGCGCAGTATGAGAGCTAGTTCGGGCGATGGTGGTGGTGGCGCTAGCGGTGTTGGCGGTGCTTGCGATGAAACTCCCCTTCCTCTACTCCCTCGAGTCCTGACCATCCTGTATGCTTTAACCTGCATCAACCAAAGTTGTTAGGGTGAGTTCCAAGACGTTTCAAATTGATGCTACTTAAACTAGAAACAGGGTTAGACGTAAGTTTTCTTTACTTGTCTGTAAACATACATTACTCCTTTAGGGGATTGGCTAGGTTAGGATTAGGATTAAGCGTCTAAGCTTGATTTCTTATCCCCTATGAAAAAAACTATTGGTTCCCTTTCCCTGTAGCTACGCTAGCCTTGCGCCATACTCGCCACTTCCTATGCTTACTCTCCTAGTGCATATGTCACCTCCTTCCCGCTTGTCCTAATCTAAGCCCTTTTAACTTTTCACTTATAACTAAATATCCTTCGATGCTTGACTCGGGAGATTTTCCTTGGCGTGTAGTGTTGGCGTTGTCGATTGCTACATTGAGATTTAGCGTTGAATTTCACTGGTGGAATGGAGTGGAGGGACTTGGAGCTTGGCTCAATGAATTGTGTGTACGGGCTCGTGAACCGGACGCTTGGACAATCGGAGTTTATACTTGGGATACAAAGATCAGCGGCACCAAATAAGCCTTTACCTTGATTTCCGGTGCATTCACTAATTATGATTCAACTCGGTTAGCTGGCTCCGGATCAACAGGTTAGGTAATAAGCCAGTTAGTCTTAATCTTCATACTGTATCTTCCTAATAATAATACTACTCTTATCCAGACAATGTTACCATTAATATAAATAAGTAAAAKAATTTATTTGTAGAGACTTATGAGGGCGCATTGGTGTTAGTGTTCTTTTTAAGGTGCTTCGCTTGGTGGGGGTCGCGGGTTCAAAACCCTTTAATTAAGTGAAATAATTCAATTTTTTTTTTTTTTTACTCATTTAAAAAGACAAAATACTTAATTAAATTGGTTAAATTAGCATGTGTAAAGACCTAATTAAATGAAATTAATTAAAATTTTAAACTAATTTAAAACAATTTAACTTAAGAATTTAACCAATTTAATTATAATTAACTACATATAATTAAAATTAACTTAAATAATTCTGATACCAACCAATTTAACTTAAGAATTTAAAATTAAAATAAATAATTCTGAAACTTTATTTTAAAATAATTATAATTAAAATAATAAAAAAAAATTTAAACAATTAAAGTTTTTTTTTCTTTTTAAAAAAAAAATAAAAAAAATTACTCGTGAAATACTACATATATAAGAAATCGGCATCATGGGTCCTCGCATGAGGCCCACATGCCCCCTCCCCCAAGTGCTCATCCCTTTTGAGACTCCTCTTCGTGGCCTCGTGTGCGCTGGTGCTGGTCTGGTCATGGCTTTGTGCATGGCAGTGGCGCTGACGAGCTACTAAGTATAGAATCATTGGTATCTTTGGAGGAGTTGCGGCGAGATGGAGTTTGTGAGCCGAAGCCTGTCCACTTGTACTGGTAAGTACTGCAAGAGCACCACCCATTCTTCACAATCCGGGAACAGTGAAAGTAGGACAAGTGAGGAGGCCCGCTAAAATTTCATTGCACTTTTCTCGACCTTCCTGTCGTTCATCCAATTCAATGCAATGCCTATCTGATCTGAAGCTGTGAAAGGCCTATTAAGCTGTAACCAATAGCCATGGATGAGTGTGCGTGTAGGTGATGCAGATCCTTTGCAAGACTTTTGCATCGCTGATAAGACGAGTAAAGGTATGTAATATGTAGCGATGCATTTGCTAATTAGGGTTTCATGTGTTGGGTATGTGATGTGAATAATATATCTCATCTATATATATTTGAATATTGCAGTTAATGTGAATCGGTTCCCGTGTAAGGATGCTAGCATGGTTACAACAGAGGACTTCATGTTCAAGGGTCTAAATATTGCAGGGGATACCAGTAAAATGTTGGGATCCAACGTAACTCAAGCCAATGTAATGCAGATACGAGGCTTAAACACCTTGGGAATCTCCATGGCTCGAATAGATTTTGCTCCTAACGGTGGCCTTAATCCCCCTCACACTCATCTGCGGGCCACAGAAATCTTGGTGGTCATCGAGGGTACTCTCTCAGTGGGCTTCACCACCGCTGACAACAGATTGTTCAACAAAACGCTTGAGAAGGGAGTCAAGGCACGTGAATCGACCTTGGGACCTGTACAATCTTCGCAGGTTTCTCCTGGTCGCTTGCATTTGATTAAACCCAGCATCCGAATTTCTCTTGTAAGATTGCCTAGTCTTTGTATTCGTCTTTGTTTACACTTTTGTTTTTACCAAATTGAGTTTTAAGCTTCTTCTTTTTTTCTGTTGGGATCTGAAACTTATGTATGGGGTATTTTTTTTTTGTTATTGGGTTGTTGAGTTTTAATTTTCCTGTGCTTGATTGAATGGTCTGTCTATATGGGGCTTATCATATCTGCATGGGTTTACTGCTTACCGCTTGGGGTATCGAAATCTACGTATGTGTCTCCGTGGGGTTATGCTGGTTCATTTCTCCGTTGCCTTTTTTTGGGTAATTGCTGTCATATGAGGTTATGCTGCTTCCTAATTGACTGCTCCACCATGGTCGTGGCCATCTTGAACGATGAATGTTCTTCTAAATAATTCCCCTTTCCTCTTAGGCGATGCAGTTTCCGTAATATTTCCATAGGGCATATTCCATTCATTATTATTAACCCTGTTAAAAAGGATAAAGTACTATGAATGGGAAGAAGATATAATGTATATAGATTCTATTTCCTGCTTCGTTCCCGATCGACTTCTTCTTTCTTCTTAAACCAAAACCACTACTGTAGGAACCTAGTTTTTCTCTATATTGGAATACATAATTGGATGTAGTGGGGCACAACATATGTATTTACTGTTCATACATTAATCAACCATCATCAAAGCTAGCTATCACTGTAATATCACTTTTGACTGGCTATCTATAACTGCAGTAATAGAACACTTTACTAGCTATAATCTTGACTAGCTATATCCGGAAGATAAGTGTTGGATTGGAAGGTTGTAAGTTCACACCTTTCCTCTTATTTAAAATAATATCTAGTACTATTTATTTCAATACATAAATAAATAAGTTTCCGTAATATTTTCATAGGCCAAATTGTATTTGTAATTTTTCCGTAGCTATTCTCTGGTGTCAAAACCAGTTTGGATGACCAAATAAAAAGGAGATTTTTAAGGATGTGTTTCTGCCCATATTAACATGCAGACTGAGATATCATATTCACACTCTTTCCAAGCATCCGATATCATATTCACAGTATTAAGATCTCTGTGTATCTTTGTTATTTGTTTTTATTGTGATATTTGTTTTTACATTTTCCATATGTATTTCATTTATATTTATATTTGTGTTAAAATTTCTGTGTTTGGTTGATGTAGGTTAGGCAGAGCTGGAGTTGGAGCTGGGAAGTTGGCCCTTAAGGCCCCAGTGCTTCAAGATGAAGCTCTGATATCATGTGTAGTAGCCGTAAAAAAAAATACCAAATTTAATTCTAATTTAGCATATAATTCTTTCTTATATTAAAATAATTCAATCACCAACATATGAGCATATGATATTCGACAAAAAGAAAATTAAAATTTTATCCATAGCATAAGAATTACTCAACAGAATAATTAAATTACCTCTCCCTGATGCTAATTCCCCCGTCGATCTGGTTGTTCGTTGCTGAAGTATGTCAAACACTACCCAAAACCGAGTTTCCACCCTGCCAACTAGGGCAACTTCCTAGCTCCAGGATACCATATGGATATCCTGGCCCCCGTGCCCAAAACCTCCAGCAAACTAGTGCCCCTTGTACTGATTCTTTGCCCGACTCCCCAACTCAGACTCTCTCCAGCAAATTTCCAAATCCAAGAGAGCCCTTCCCCAAAAACCAAGTCGAATGATAATCCTCCCCTAAATCCGTAAGCCTCCTCGGCTCATATCCCCCCTTCACCACCCTTCCTCCTCATTTATTTCCTTATCTCTGCATTCATTACCTTATCCACATAGTTAATGCCCCTTATCCAATTATTCATGTTGCTTATCCGTTTATTAATGCCCCTTATCCCCTCCGTATACATAATCTTTAATTTCAACAATATAATTTATGAACCCTATTAAATTTATTACCCTATTCATTCAATGTGATAGGTAATTAATTTAATTAATTAATTAATTAAAATTATAACAATTAATTAACTAATAAATATTTAATTAATATTATTATGCCAATCATTGTTTAGTTAAAACCATGTTAAGACAATTAATCACCTAATTAATTTTGCTTAATAATCCCTAAGCATATTTTCAACTAGGGTTGTTACAACAATTGATTATGGTATTAAATATATTGATTCATTCGATATTGAACTAATATGCTACTCATATTCAGACTAGCCTCGCACTCTGGATGATCGAAGATATAATACAGGTTATGCCTTTGGCATTGGATCCAGGATTGTTTCATGGAGCAGTAAGAAGTAGCCTACTATATCTTTGTCATCCACTGAGGTAGAATATAAAGAATTTTGTGCAACAACTTGTGAAGTTGCTTGGTTGAGAAGACTACTTGAAGATGTTGGAGAAGAATGAAGGAAAGCAATGGTAATCAAATGTGATAACTAGAGCTCAATCAAGTTGCAAATAATCCATCTTACCATTCAAGGACAAAGGATGCTTATATTCAGCTTCATTTTGTTCGAGAAAATATGCAGTCTAATGAAATTGCTTTAATGTATTGTAATACTAATGAAAATGTTGCTGATATTTTCACTAAGCCTCTTAGGAAGATAAAATTTGAACTGTTTAGGGAGATGTTAGGTGTGGATGTTAATCCTTTCTCCATTAAAGCGGAGACCTAGAAATAATGGAGATTAGTTGTGATTTAATGTACTCCTCTAAACTGAATAATGGTTCCAACCATCTAAACTGAATATCATCCTATATAATGGACTCCTCAATTGATTTAATAAAATGCAGTGTGGATTTGATTTGATGCCCTCCAGGTGTTGCCTTGCCTAAGAGCAACTGGTTCCATTTCATTCCTTCTATTTTCAAGTGGAACCTCTAATATGGTCTGAAACTTTGTACATTGTATTTATATTTTAACAAAATCTCCTTCTTCATCTTTTTGGAAAAGTATTTTATATTCAAAATGTATGAATATACATGTATCTGTATTTGAATTATATCATTATGAATGTCGAATACTATCAAATAACTAGAGGTTATTGTTGTAGAACCATTCTAGTGACTATTGTCCTATCCATATACAAGAATGGTATTGTCTCAAAAAAGATACAAATCATCTATACTATATCATCAAAACCTACTTACAAACTCTACAATCAACTTAAGATATGATAATTAAAGTCAAAATTCCATGGATTTTATGACCTCTTCTTTTATGAACTCCTAGAGGCAAAATAATCCAATTGAAAGAGATAGTTCTTTTTCTACTTACTTACAAAAAAAACATTACAAATTTTGAAAAAATAGCTATGCACAAAAACAATGCATTCTCTAGAATTGCAAAATTTCTTTTAAGGAAATCTCATTATTTAAGTAGTCAACATGTGCAATGCATGAAAAATATCATACTATTGTTAGAAAATCTTAAATTTCACAGAGTAAAAACAAAATTCTAAAAATAAAAATTATATATTCAGAAACTAATTCAATTTCCAAAATTTCATCTTTTTAAACCATGGTGATATTCATTTTGAAATTACCTTAAATCATCCCTTCAAATTAACAATTTTTTGTTTCTCAATGTTTAAATTGCCACTAAAGTTTATAGTGGAGTCCTCAACATGGATCAATTAGTTATGATTTTTCACAAACTTTCAAGAAGAAATAGTTAAAAAATGAAAAGCAATATATTCAAACATGACATCCTATTAAGAAAATTCTATTTATAACTATGATTTCTTATTATAAAAAAAAAAATTTATACATTTTACAATTTAATGTGCATTTTACAATCCAATATTAAAAATATATTATATCACCATGTATTATTCCCATATAAAATATTATACAAATAAAAATATAAAAATAAATCTAATACCCATTAAATAAAACTCATTAATTTATAAATCGTTTACTTTTCGAGTGGATACTTCCCTCATTATTAAGCATAATTAAAATTGTAAAGGAGTGGCAAAAAGTACTTGTTAGAAGACTTTGAAGTTGTAAATAATGTTTAACAGTTGGAAAATAATATGAAATGAAATGTTTTTAGTTTTATTCTTAATTATTTTTAGTTCTATTTTCATTTTCAAACTGCTGCTATTTTAATATTATTTTCCAATAGCTTTATTAATTACAAGTTTTAAATCTTATCACAAACAACTTTCTATTTATATTTAATGGTTTTTAATAATAAATGAAATGTACTTTTCATAGACTCATATGTTTTGTTTAAAAAGAAATTAAAAACATTATGATTAAATGTAAAACCTCACCCATTCAAAATTTATAAAATTATCTAAATTATACTCATTCAAAATTTTTAAAATTATCTAAATAATGCTCACCAAAATTTATGGAGTTTTCCACCCGCAGAAGGGCCGGTTTTATGACTCGATGGAAATCCATATAGGGCTGCCATTCCCTTGAGGGCGGTGGACACTCCATCAGACACTCCATCGCTAGACACTGCATCAGACACCCCGTTGAGGGAATAAATTCGTGGGGGCTGCCGGATAGGGACATGACACGACGTTACTATTTTCCAATAGCGTTATTGTTTACAAGTTTTAAATCTTATCACAAACAACTTTCTATTTATATTTAATGGTCTTTAATAATAAATGAATTGTACTTTTCATAAACTCACATATATTTTGTTTAAAAAGAAATTAAAAACATTATGATTAAATGTAAAAACTCACCCATTCGAAATTTATAAAATTATCTAAATAATACTCATTCAAAATTTTTAAAATTATCTAAATAATGCTCACCAAAATTTATGGAGTTTTCTAAATGATTTGGTGGTTTCATATAGGATCAAAATTAATTACATAACGAGAAAATAAGTTAATATAAGCTCCATCTAAGAGGGTCAACTAGATTTGGATATTTACTCTGAATATGATAGCTATCCAAACAGAATTTGCCACCCTCTACATTTCTTTTTTCATATGGCAGTGCCATGTTTACAAGGTATTCTTGCCAACTTTCAATTGTCAGCATATTTTCTAGGAGATATGGCGAAAGGTATTGATGCAATAAGCTAAAATCCTATTGGTTGCCGCTTGTAATTGCATTGACAAAGGATTGTACAGTGTAATTCCGTAGCGACTGCACATCAAACTCTATTGCTACCAAATAACAAATTGCATTGAACAGACTATCTCCACAACTAGATGCAATAGTTGTCGCTATCTGCAAGCCATGGAAGTGTATACGATGCATAATTTGTTTCCATAGTGATTCAAGGTCTTTGCAAATGAGGGACCAGTAAATATGAGGTCCTTCAAGATTGCATATGGATAATTATCTATAGAGTAGATGTTCATAATGACCACTGACAGTATTGGCATCATGGAACAAGATGCAATATGGATCCCTAGATGTAGTTTTGTTGAATAGTAGATATCTTCTTTTTCTTGTCATTGACCATATTCCAATTGATATATTGAGCCACTTGGACAACCATCATATACAAAATGTATCTCCCCAAAGTCCCCTCTTATGTGCAGGCAGAATTGCAAATGCATACAACCACATCTTTGAAAAATACGTAGTGACATCATGTATTCCATGCAACTGCCAAAGAAAATAAGATGCCAATTCGTATTGATATGACTCCAATGACTCAACGTCGCCATTTTTTAAACAACACAAGAAATAATCTATCAATCCATTGCGGAGGTCGGTCGAGGAATAACGGAAATGCAATAGAACCTTAAATGCATCGAAAAGGAAATGTCCTACAGTATACGAGAATGCATCCAATCTAAAAATCCCATTGCTATGCAATAACTGGTCAATGCTATCATGTACAATGGAGTCTGTATCTATTTCATAGGACTCAACATCTATTACTTGTTTAATCTCTTAAGATGTGATTTTCAAGATGTTTCTTAGTTATATTCAGTTTATATGCAAACAAAAAAAATAAAAAATAAAAAAATATAAAACTATAAGTGTGGAACTGCATACCAATTCTGCTATGTATCCTTCAACCTTCTTCTTTTCAAATTCAACCCCCCTAGTCGCTACAACATATGACAAGAAAAAAAACGTACAGTGAACAGTGAACCAAACAGAAGAGACAACACAAATAAATAACGCTATAAATTTGTTGAGCACAAAGACTGAGTATTCAAGGTATATCATTTTTTAACCTATTCCTGGTGTGCATCCTACAAGTTTTTTAGTGGTAGAAGATGCTTTGCAAGACACAAAGGACAACACAAAGGAAACAAGTGGATGAATTTTTTGATTCAGAGAATAAAAGCATGCCCTATCACAAGACCCTGGCAGATGCTCACCCTCTGTGACAACTCTGAATTCATTTTCTAAACCCCTTTGCATTGCTATTTTGGAAACATCTATGGAACAATATGCAGGACTTGAAAGTTGGCATATGTGATTCGAAGGGAACAACCTGGAAAAGATGCACCAAACACATGGTTTCCAAGAACATAAAGTAAGAGGAGAACATTTGGTTTTCTTTTTTATATTTCATTATAGCTACAACATATGTGGGTTCTGTATCCAACATCGACATTCAAAGCGGAACAAGACATTTGGAAGGGAACAGACTGGGAAAAATGCACCAAACGTATGGTTTCCAGGAACAAAAAAATGAGGAGAACATTGGGAAAATGCACCAAATGTATGGTTTTCTGGAGCAGGAAAAATGAGGAGTTTTCTTTTTTATATGTCAATATGGATGTAACAAAGGCGGGTTCTTTATAGAACATTGACGTTCAAGAACAAGGAAAAGATTATGGTCGTAGCAGCCAAACAGAAAGATGTTTTGCAACAGGATTTTGAGCCAGGGATTCCTAGTATTGAAAATTCTTGCTTGCAAGCTGCAAATAGCAAGCAAAAAACATGAAATAGCAATGAAACCATGGCACGGAAAATTACCTGTCAATGAGGGACAACAAAAGCGCAGCTCCAAGCCCTGCAAACTGCAACAATGGATCCAACTTCTTGCAAAGTTGAAGAACGACAAACTAGTGAATAACCATGAAGAGGTCCAACTGCAACTATAGGACCTCAACTTTGCAAAGTTGAATCAAACAACAACAAGCAACATCGAATGAACCAACGAATAAGCATCAACCAGTGAACCAGTAATGTCAGTGAAGAACAATATTGCCCAAATTCACTGCAGCTAACACTGTTTCAAAAAATCGGAGGAAACTTTATTGTAACACGCATGTAGAGTAGACATTTAAGGCTGCAAGGCCTGTTAGGTAAACACTTAAGGTTGTCAGAACCATCGAAGGGCGTCGCGTTGTGCAAACATTTAAGAAAGAATGCAGCGTGGCAGGCTTTTTTACGTACACAATAATGAAAAAGTCTCTCCAAGTACGCAACAATAAAGAAAAATAAAACATAATAATAGTAACAAAAAAAATAACAATAATAATAATAGTTCGAACAATGGCGACTATGCTAAAAAAAATTACTCAAAGGACAAAGTAATATGAAAACTAACTATCCATGCTCAAAACTTTGGAACATTTCAATATGAATAGTACTAATTCAAAAACTCCATGGATGATAAAAACTTTGGATATGCCAACATATAAATCATTGGGAATAACGAAGCTGGCAATAAGACTTCAAATCTATTATCCAACAAGATCATGACATATATGGGTTTTTTTATTATATAAAAAGTAATGTTTTTAGTTCGAGCAATAGAAATTATACAAAAACTTGTAGTCAAACAACAAACTAATATAAAGTCAACCAATTATTCATCACTATAAACTTTGGATATCTAAACATTTCACTATGAATAGTACAAATTCAAAAATACTTTAGATGATAAAAACTTTAGATATGGCAACATATAAATCATTGGTAGTAGCCAACCTAACAATAAGACCTCAAATCTATTATCCAATGAGATCATGACATATATGGTTTTTTTTATTATACAAAAAATAATGTTTTTAGTTTTGTAGTTCGAACAATAGAAAGTATGCAAAAAATTGTATTCAAACGACAAACTAATATAAAGTCAACGAATTATGATCGCTATAGTCTCTCTCCAACTATATATATGATGATGATGATGATTAACGTCGGTCATCCACTAAGACCTAATTGGTCTATCGGACCTTAAGACGGTAAGTGATTACTTGTGATTCTTTAGAATTTTGTTTCTGTGCTCGAAAAGCATTAAAGTCATCACTTAAAAGAGTAGCTTGTTTAGTGGCAGTCCTAGCATTAAAGTCTCCTAGCAGGAGGATATTACCTTCATTTTTCAAATTATAAATATCTTGTTCTAAATTATTATAGGGACAATTTTTATCTAGATTATTTTTCCTATAAAAAGTAGAATTAATAGGTGCAAAATAACAAATTGATATATACATCTTCTTAGCATTAGTGTATGAAATTTCTATCCAAATGTATTGATTAAGAGGGTCAATCTTATGAAGTTGAATGTGAGGAGAAATGTTTTTTCTAATATAACAAGCTATGACTCCTATCCCTCTACGGTGGGATTTTTTGTTCTATGTCGACCACAAGACAAATCCTTCCATGTTAGGGACCTTAGACTCGTCATGCTCCCAAGTTTCAGCTAGACAAATAATATCAATATCACTCAAGATTCAACTTATCATAGGACCGTTGTGCCATGGAAATTCAACTTATCAGAGGACCTTTGTGCCATGGAAAACCACGACAATTTCAAAAAAGATCCCAAGTGTCCCAAATTCCTATTTATTATTATCCTTGGTCTCTATCCCTAACAATAGCTTTTTGATTTCTAATTATTGTCCATTTTCCTTCTTTCATGGTTTCTTTTACCTTTTGAACCTCCTTCCTTAATTTAGCTTGGTTCTCATGAATGAGGTCTTCATTTATAAATATTCCTGACCCTTTTAAGCTCGAAGATGTACTAAGTATGTTATATTTATGGCCATTACAACTTACTTTGACACAGATCAACCTATCTTTGTGATCAATTATTTTTCCTAGCCTCTTTGCTTCTATGAGGTAAGTTGTATCAATTTGTGATTTATTTTTTAATTCTTTTTTTACTATTGCTAGCGTATCCTCCTCTTGTTGTTCTTTTATACCAAAAATTATGTGGTTCAAGGCTCTTTTGTTACGCTCATGGTCCAATTCGGTTAGCTTGTTCATTTCCTCTTTGATGGGTTTGATATCCAATTTGTTTTCCATATTACTGAGGGTCAAATTGTTGGTTAGATTTTCTTCTAGCTCTTTAATCCTATCTCTCAAGTTGTGATTTTCTTCAACCCCTCCTTCTTGGGTTGATTGTTTATGTATTTCCATTTATTTAATTCTATCCTTCATTCTCTGCAATTCACTCTTGAACCCTAACTCTAGCTTTATTTGGAGTTTTACGTGTCTTTCTTCACTCCTTTTTTCTAATGTTTCTAAATCTATTTGGATTTTGGCATCTCTCTCTTCTCTTTTTTTCTCTACTGATTCCATATAATCGTAAAGGATCTCTAGGGTGATTTTGGGGGGCCTCCCCTTATTAGGCTGAGTTTTTGGAATATGTGGTGGAGTGGTCATATTGATTAGGCTGAGTTTTTGGAATATGTGGTGGAGTGGTCATATTGAAAAGAAGAGAAAAAATATGTAACAATTATTATTATGGATTGACTTTATCTCTCAAATCAACTTTTACTTCCAGATGTCCAAATGTTCAACCCTTTGAAGAAGCCAAAAATTAATTTATAAAAACCATAGAGAAGTCCACAGAAACTACAGAGATTATTCTAGGTAAAAAAGGTAAAAAATACAGAGATTATTCTCATTCAAAACCCTAGATATATAATCTTAAAAAAAAGAAAAAGAGAAGAAGTATTATTCCCGTTCGAAAGTACAGAGATATAATTTTAAAAGAGCAGAGAACTAGTATGCCTCTTCCAAACCGCCCAGAAATATTAATATTAATTTCAAAACCACAAAGAAATAGTAAGAAAAATATATATATATATATAAACTCAAATTCTTTTAAACATTTAAAAATAAATAATTACACTAAAAAAATTAAATACATTATTGGATTATAAAAAGTATATATCACATATGTTATAAATCAATGTTCTTGAAATGTAATATTTAAAGAAAAAATCATTGAATACAAATAAAAAATATAGCATTTTACTTATAATTCAAATTATAAAATATTAAATAAAATCTTTAAATATATATAAAAAAAAAAATAATGTTAATGAAATATAGTATTTAAAGAAAAATTCATTAAATTAAATAAAAAATATAACATTTTACTTATAATTCAAATTATAAAATATTAAATAAAATCTTTAAATATACATACTAATTTATATCTCTCTTATATGGAAATGGGTTAAACATCGAATAAATTAGTATTTTACTTTCTTTCCGACAAAATGGATCTAATTTAGTATTCACCCAATTCTATTCTAATTTGATCACTAACTATTATCTGTCAAAATTACAGTTTGATTAATTATTTGTCATATTTGACATAGTTAAAATTCGCTACAAATTACCAAAAGGGAACATGCCTATTTTTCACTTTAGAGTCGTAAATATTCATTGGAGGAAGTTTATCTCCCATCTATGTATATATTCTCATTAGCTTTGTAATGATAATGTTTATTACAAAGAAAAGAAAAAAGTGTAAGTATTTAGAAATTTATAGAATTTGTGCTTTTAATAAATTGTGTGTAAATTTATGAATCGTTTACTTTCCGAGTGGATACTTCCTTCATTATTAAGCATAATTAAATTTGTAACGGAGTTGGAAAAAGTGCTGGTCTGGTTAGAAGACTGGAAGTTGTAAATAATGTTTAACCCTTGGAAAATAATATGAAATGAAACGTTTTAGTTTTATTCTTAATTACTTTTAATTTTATTTTTATTTTAGAACTGTTGGCCATTATTTTAAGATAATAATTTTCCTGGCCACTATTTTAAGATAATTTTCCAGTGTTATTATTTACAACTTTTAAATCTTCTTACAAACATTTTTTCCATTTCTATTATAGCTTTAATTGTCTTTAATGATAAACGAAATGTACTTTTCATAAAATCACATATATTTTGTTTCAAATAAATTTAAAAATATTATTATCAATAATTTGTAAAAACCTATCCATTCAAAATTTATAAAATTATCTAAATAATACTAAATTTTGGAGTTTTCTAAATGATTTGGTGCTTTCATATAAGATTAAAATTAATTACATAACTAGCACAGCTGCAAAGTCTGTTGGTGAACTCCCATAGTTATTGACATTAAAACCTTAAGAAAACCCTACCTAAGTTCATAAAAAAAAATTAAAAAGCATTAAAAAATAAAGAAACTCCACCCAGTTATAGGAAATAAATAAAAGAACGACATTAAAACCCCATGCTAAAATAAATAATCGATTATTAGCAGTTCAAACTTCCACATTCCATCAAAAACTGATGTTATTCATATTTCAACACTTCAATCTTTGGTTTAATTATGTAAATGTGATAATAAAAATTTTTACAGATATTAATTCTTGTTAATCATGTAAAAGTGACAATTATATGGTTTTATAGTTATTTTTTAATATGATTAAATAAATGTGAAAAAGTAAACAGGTTAACTAATGCATTCATAAATACAAGGAAGTTATGAACAATAAATCCTGTTCATTAATTTAAGAAGACAACAAAAAATATCATAGCAGCTTTTATTACTAGCCATCAAATTAAATTTTTAAATTAAAAAATCATTAATTATGGAAATTATGCTCATTGTCAATACGTTCAGCTTAATCAGAAAATAAGTCAAAATATATGATTAAAATCCATCCAAATGGCAAAACATTTAAACAATTCATTCAGAAACTTATTTATAAATATTTAAATAATGAATGATTTTGTAAGGTGCAGTTATCATAGCCAACCGCTGTGAATTTCAATTTTACACTTGCAGCTCTACCGTTATACTTCTCATTGAATCAGGCACGTAGAGCAGCTTACTGGGCAGTAACGCTTTCATAACATTTCTAAACTCAAATGCGAATGACACCAGCATAGAGATAACAAATATGTCTAAAACATAAAAAACGCATTAAAGGAAAGTACAGACATCTCGCCAGATCCGGTGAAAGTCGAGAAAATATGTGCACAGATCATGAATGCCTGTTAAATTTATTTGTTCACAGATCATGAAAATCAAACCGTGGGGCAAGACGTACCAATCTCTCGAAGCAACAGTACAATTCTGTCACTGAGAATTCATGCTTTCTACAAGTGCTCAAAACTCAGAGAAAAGAATCGGTGGAGAAAAAATGTCAAACAAAATATGCTTCGTGTCTCCTCTGCTTTCCACGGTCTCAAACGTCTGATGCAACACCATATAATTAGGGTTTATAATGTCCAGAGCCTCCAATTCCTCGAATATCCTAACATCGCCATGATCTTCGTCGTTGCAGCAGACTCTGACAGTGGTGTTATCATCAATAAGTGCAGACTCCGACGACTTCGTGTCATTCAAACACCGCAATTCGCCTTCAAGCGGCTTGGGTGCCTTGACTTGAGGGCTGTAATGATTATCAGGAAACAAATTTA
>JASDQU010102893.1:473054-511873 GCA_032191745.1 Picea mariana | reverse complement strand
TTATTATTCAAATCAGAGTATAACTCCACAGGAGTAAAAAAAAAGATAGAGTATAGTGGTCCCATTGAAACACTTATTTGGGACCTATCCCATTGGATTCGTCTCTTCACCCTAATTACCATGGTACCTATCATTTTTAATACATTTTTTTAGTGAACCCGACCCCTTTCTTGGCACCCTTATTTGGCCCCTATCCCATTGGATTCCCCTTTTCGCCCCGATAATCATGGTACCTATCACTTGTCACCATTATTCTCAGTGGTCCCATCCACCCTTCCCGACCCCCTTATTCACCCCCAATCCCATTTTCCTGACCATTTTTTAACTTTATCCAAATGGCCACCACCTGAGCCCAAGAACTCAATGCATTGATTGGTGATGACCTCCATAACAAGGAGGACATTAAGAATATCAATGCCAACATTAGCTCGCTCAATTCCTCTGTTCAAATCCTCCAGGGCCAATGTGCCAACATCAAAGACACACTTGACCAATTGAACGGTCGTTCCCTAAACCCTTCCTCTTCTAAACAATTATCCTATCAGGAAGACCATGACTCTTCCCATTACCAAGGTCATCCTTCTACCCACCTTCCTTGAGACCTACGCCTTCCCAGAATTGAGGTGAAAAAATTTGATGGCTCGGATCCCACAAGCTGGGTCACTCAAATGGAACTTTATTTCTCTTTGCATGGAATTACTGATGATTTAGCCAAGCTTTGTTATGTTATCCTACATCTGGATCCGGAACACTGGAAACATCGTAGAAAGGCAAGCCAAGGGCATGTTGCTTAGATATAGTTTGTTGTAGAGCTTTATGCCTGCTTTGACTCTGACACTCACCATTTAGGTCGTTTGACCAAGTTGAAGCAATATGGGATAGTGGAGGACTTTATCGCAACATTTGAGCACGTGGCTTTCAGAACAGAGGGCATGTCAAAAACCTTCTTAAGGGAATGATTTATTAGTGGCCTAAAAGATGAAATGTGTTCCCATGTTCTCATGGCACGCCCCCAAACTTGTTGGAAGCTACTCAATGAGCCAATGAAGCACAACAATTTGTCTCCTCCCAGATCTGCAAACCATCCTTTCTTCCTTGCCCTAAACCCACCAACTCTTCCCCTCTTGTAACTTCCCTCAAGATCAAGAAATTAACTAGGGCCTAAATGGTTGAACTTCAACTCAAGGGTCTTGGTTATAATTGTGATGACAAATATTTTCTCGAGCATAAGTGTAAGGAACAAAACCTTTTTATGGCCATGACTGAGGATGTTTCTGAAGAAAAGGTTGTTGTTTCACCTATGGATGAGCTACCACTGACATCTGATCTGACCCCATCCTCTAATCCACCAGAAGTTGAACCTGTGATTTCACTTAATTCCCCCATGGGCTTCTCTGCTCCCAAGACCCTCAAGTTAATTGGTTACATTAAAAATCAAAAAGTCATCATCCTTGTGGATAGTGGTAGCACCCATAATTTTATTCATCGTAGCATTGCCCAAGAAGTCAATTGTTACATATGTGTCGTTAATAATTTTCAAATCATGATTGCCAATGGAGGTTCCATGAAATGTGGGGAACGTTATGAAAATGTGTGGCTCCAAATAGGTCAGTATCTCCTGAAATCCCATATGTTTTCTATAGACATGGGTGGTTGTAACATTGTGCTTGGTGTCGAATGGTTATGCACTCTCGGTCCCATTCTTGTGGATTTTAAGGAATTAACCATGTAATTCCAACAAGAGGGACAACAGTATAAGTTCCAAGGCATCAAAATAGGCTCCTTTGAGATGATCATTTCCCATCTAATGGAAAAGCTCCTCAAAAAGGGTCATTCTGCCAATATCACCCAACTCCGCTCCATTCAAGTTGTTGAGACACCCTATGTGCATCCTGACCTCCAATATATCCTCTCTCGCCACCAAGTTGTTTTTACCACTCTTAAGGAACTTCCCCCTTCCTGTGGTGTCCACGATCATTCCATTCCTCTCATGCTGAGAAATCTTCATCCCAATGTTCACCCTTATCATCATCCCTTTTCCTAAAAGATTGAAATTGAGAAAATTGTTCACGAATTTCTAGAAGCGAGTGTTATCCGTCCTAGTACCAGCCCCTATTTTTCCCCTGTGGTCATGGTACTCAAGAAAGAAGGTGCTTGGTGCATGTGTCCTGATTTTCGCACCTTCAACAAACTCACAATTAGATACAAACTCCCCATTCCTATCATTGATGACCTCTTGGATGAATTGAATGGTGCTTAGTACTTCACCATACTCAATCTACATTTTGGCTACCACTAGATCTGTATGAAAGAAGAAGACATTCCCAAGATTGCATTTCGAACTCACGAGGGTCACTATGAGTTCTTAGTAATTCCCTTTGGCCTGTGTAATGCTCCCTCCACTTTCCAAAGTCTTACGAATCATGTCTTCTATCCTTTTCTTCGTCATTTTGTCTTAGTTTTCTTTGATGATATTGTCATCTATAGTAAAACTTGGACATCCCATCTCGCCCATGTGGATCAAGTTCTCCATCTACTCTCTAAGAACAATTTTTTCCTTAAACAATCTAACTATGCCTTTAGAGCCTTAGAAGTGGAGTACCTAGGTCATATTCTCGATAAGGATGGTGTACAGGTGGATCCTAAGAAAATTTAAGCTATGAAGGATTGGCCTCTCCCTAAAACTCTTAAGAGTTTTCATGGTTTTATGGGTTTAACAAGCTATTATCAAAAGTTTGTTCAAAATTATGGCAAAATTGCAACTCCTCTCACTGCTCTCCTTAAAAAGAATGCTTTCACTTGGACTCTTGTTGTTGATCACTAGTTCCAAGCCTTGAAAGACACTATGTAATCAACCCTTGTCCTAACACTTCTAAACTTCACAAAAACTTTTGTACCAGAATGCGATGCTTCCGGGAAAGGAATTGGGGTCGTCCTCATGCAAGTTGGAAGGCCTTTGGCCTTCACTGGAAAACATTTTAGAGAGACATTTGGTCCAATCTAATTATGAAAAGAAAATGATAGCTATTTTTCATGTTGTGGATCTCCGGCATCCTTATCTATTGGGACAACGCTTCAAAATTAAAAATGATCATCAAAGTCTCAAGTATTTTCTGGAAAAACGAATTTCATCACCGGAGCAATGAAAATGGGTGACCAAGCTATTTGGCTATGATTATGAGATCATTTACAAGAAGGGAAAGGAAAATGTAGTTGTTGACGCTCTTTCTAGGAAGTATGAAGAAGACGGGTCCCTTTTCTCCCTCTCCTTCATTGTACCAAATTGTCTCCAAGTTGTTTGTCAGGAATGGTTGCAAGACCCCAAAATTTCTAGCATGACCCACCAATTGCAACATAATTCTCCAGCTTCTCCAAGGTACTCTTGGCACAATGAAGATATTTGCTACAAAGTTCGTTCGTATTTAAGCAAACAATCGCAACTTAAATCCACATTGCTTTATGAGTTTCATGCTTCACCCACAGCTGGGCATTCGGGGTTTACCAAAACCTATGAATGGGTCAAACGTTATTTTTTCTGGGATGGTATGAAACAGGACATCCCCACCTTTGTGGTTGAATGTGAGGTATGTCAGCACAACAAGGGATAAACAGTCAAAGCTTTGGGCACACTCCAACCACTTCCGATCCCCCCTGCTATTTTGAGAGAAATTTGTATATATTTCATTGTTGGCTTACCTAAATCGAGTAATAAGTTATTCATCATGGTGGTCGTTGATCATCTTTCCAAATATGCTCATTTATGTGCTCCTCAACACCCATTCACCACATCCACAGTGGCTCAAATATTCATGGCTAATATCTTCAAGCTTCATGGCATGCCTCATTTTATTGTCTCCGACAGAGATCCTACTTTCACTGTCAATTTTTGGCAAGAATTGTTCAAGCTACAAGGCACCCAATTGCATCTCAGTACCGCCTATCACCCCCATACGGATGGCCAAATTGAAGTTGTCAACAAGTGTTTGGAAACATATTTGAGGTGTTTTTCATCTAAGAGGAAAAATCGGTGGGCTTAGTGGTGACCCCTAGCTGAATGGCAGTACGACACATCTTACCATAAGGCTACTCGCATGAATCCTTTTGAAGCAGTATGCAACCAAAAGCCATTGTTGGTTCTCTCATACATCTCAGGTGTTTCAAAGGTTCAGGAGGTTGATAAAAATCTTATAGTTCAAGAGGCTATTTGTAATGTCCCCGACCACCCAGGCCGGGCCATGATACACGAGAGAACGCTTTTGTTCTTTCTGCGGAACATATTATAACATACCCAACATCCAGTTGAGCTATGCCACATAAAATTTTCAAATTGCATGCAATTAAAACATATACACACAGAACTCTTGCGGAACTTTATATATAAAACGTAAATAGACAAATACATTTCGTAAATGCACATATTCATACTTGAATAACAGTAACATGCAACATATACAAGAAATACCCATAAATATAAAGACATTTATAACCACACATAAGATAAACCCATAAAAATACACACGTAAATAATAATGCAGCATGTAAATTTATCACATAGTTGACACTTATCTTTGTAAGAATATCATCGACTGCGTGCAGACCTTCCATGAACCTCCCATCCTTAGAACACACTGCTCATCACTCTCAGCAGTGGGTGACCCCCGAGCTGGGACTAAACTCCAACTGGGTAAAGGGATTCCTAACCAGGCTAATGGATCATAGACAACAGGAAAGAATCTGTCACAGGTGCCAACTCAAACTAACAACCTACAGTCCCTCATTCCCCACATGCATGTCCCACCCCAGGAAGTGTGCCCCTTCTCTACTCAACAGTCCTTCGGCTGCCCCACTTCCTTTTCGGGCTTCAGCAACAGGCCGAACAAGAATTCTCAGAGCCCTGTAGATGCAGTTTAGCACCTTCAGGAAATCAATTCCCCATAAATTCTTTCCCCCAGAGAGAAGTTGCTCACAGGCCTGACAACCCGCCTCTTCATTCCATCTCCCAAGCTAACCAGGTACACAAACAGGTATGGCTATGGATACAGGTTCAGGTACAGTGATAGGAAGGTACAGAAGATAGCTCCATAAGTGTGTGAATGATCATGGATGATTGATTGGATGAAAGCCTAATGGAAGGAATGATGGAAATAAAATGATGGGAAATGAACTAAGTCCAAACAATATGTATGCATGTCCCCAACTTGACACTTGTCATGTTGGGAGCTACTTTGGCCCACTTGTCCCCAACATTAGAACTTAGAATAAAAATAATTATCCATACTTTATACTTTAAGAAATATTAATATAATATTCCTTTTTGGCTTAAGCTACCTAGCTTAGCCCTTTTTCCTTAACTTTTAGCCCCCACCCTTTCCCTAACTAGTGGAATTTAGTCCCCCAAACTCTTTTGTCATGGTTGGTCTGCGCGCAACGATGTATTTTATATTAATGCTGAGACATATACAAAAGTAGGCGCACTGGCCTTTAACATCTAGGCTCTCCAGCCTAATAATCACAAAACTAGCTCACCATTCTATAAAACACAGCATATACACAAAGGCTCCATGTCCTCAAAATCGCGCGCACTTAAGTTGCTGCGCACGGTATCCTGGAACTTGCACACTTCATCATTTTGCTGCGCAGTACATGCGCGCACTATGCCATGAAAGGTGCATACAAAAACGATATCAAACAGCTCACCAGCTTAAGTACATTTTCATTTACATTAAAGTTGGGTTCGACCTAGGGATATTACACTATTCTTTGTTCCCTCAAAGAAAATTTGGTCATGGCTCAAAATCGTATGAAGCAACAAGCAGATCAAGGTCATTTTGAACGTCAATTTGTTGAAGGGGACTAGGTGTTTCTTCGACTACAACCTTATAATCAAATTTCATTGAAAGTTGAACACTGTCAAAAACTTGCTCCCAAATTTTATGGTCCTTATACAGTGCTCGAGCGAGTGGGATCGGTGGCCTACCAGTTAGCTCTACCTAGTCATTCTAAGCTCCATCTTGTTTTTCATGTCTCCTGCTTAAAGAAGGTAATTGGAACTAAGTTCCAAACTCAAACTAGTCTTCCTAAGTTAGATGAAGAAGGTTCTATCTAGTTGCAGCCATAAGCATTCTTGGACCAGCNAGGAAGTGTTAGTCTAGTGGAAAGATACAACTCCAAAAGACACCACCTAGGAGTCGACCACCATTCTACAACAATTTCCTCATCTCAAGCCTTGAGGACAAGGTTGTTCTTCAAGGAGGAGGGCATGTTAGGGACCTAACCTCCCTAACCCCTCACGTAGGTAGAATAATATATTTCCATGTAATAAAGGTTGATATTAATAAGGCCTAGTAATAAGGAAGAATAAGTCAAATGTAAGAAGACGTAATAAAAGCTTCCGCTTTTAGAAGGATCTTCCTCTAGATTGTTCTTTTAGGTAGATGGATTTAGCATAAATATGAATAGAGGGTATGAGAAGTTTTGTCTTGAGAATTATTGTAATAGAGTGTTGCTCTTCTGGAGGTTTCCCCCTCGAAGAGGCAAGTGAACATTGTTTCCTATCAATAAAGGTATTATTTTGGTGATGTGGTTTCATATATTGTGTTGTTCCACTATCATTCTCTGCAATATTTATGTTTTCGGCTATTATAATAGATCTGGTACCTCACAAACTCTTGCAAGATTTTCTCAATTTCATTCTTTTGGGCAAAAGGGATGACGATAAGTGAAAACATTGGGAGTAATATTGTCGGGAGCAAGGGGAATGGAATGATCATGAACACCATGGGAATGGGGAAGTCCCTGATGAGTGGAAAAAACAACTTGGTGTTTGGAGATAATAGATTGGAAGTCAGGATGCACGGGGGGTGTCTCAACTACTTAAATGGAATCGAGTTGGGAAATAATACCTGAATGACCTTTCTTGAGAAACTTTTCCATTCGATGGGAATTGATGATCTCAGGAGAACCTGTTGTGAGTCTTTGGAATTGATATTGTTGTCCCTCCCGGTTGAATTGCATAGTTAATGCCTTAAAATCCATGAGAATGGGGCCTAGAGTGTGTAACCATTTTGCACCAAGCACAATGTCACAACCACCCATGTCGATGGAAAACATATGAGATTTTAGGTGGTACTGTCCAATTTGAAGACGTACATCTTCACAATGCCCACCACATTTCATGGACCCGCAATTGGCTATCATGATTTGAAAATTGTTGACGACACAAATATAGAAATTGGTTTCCTAGGAAATGTGGCAATGAATAAAATTATGGGTGCTTCCATTGTTAACAAGGATGATGAATTTCCTATGCTTAATATTACCAATGAGCTTGAGGGTTTGTGGAGCAGTGAGGTCAATGAGGGCATGTAATGAAATCAGGGGGTCAAATTTGGGTGGGTGAGCGGGCTCTGTAGTAGCATCTGGAAGGGGTAGCTCTTCAACAAGGGGAACTACAACTTCTTCTTCAGCAACATCCTACGAAATGGCCATAAAAAGTTTTTTTTCCTTACAATTGTGCCCGCAAAAATGTTTTGCATCACAATTATAACAAAGACCCTTGAGTTGGCACTCATCCATTTCATCTCGAGTTAATTTATGGACCTTGAGGGGACTGGGAAAGGGGGCAGGATTTGTGGGGTAAGGGCAAGGGCAAGGAACAAAAGAGGGTTTTTTGTTCTAGGAAAAAACAACTTGTTGGGCTTCTTTGGCACGTTTAGTACCTTCCAACCAAGTCTAAGGGCGAGCCATGAGGATCTGGGCTCAAATTTCATCCTTTAGGCCACTAATAAAGAATTCTCGGAAGAACGCATCTGTCATGCCCTTCATTCTAAAGGTCAAATGCTCAAATGAAGTTATAAAGTCTTCCACTGTGCTTGATTGTTTCAAATTGGTCAAACATCTTAAATAGTGGGTGTCAATGTCAAAGCATTCATAGTGCTCTGCAACAAATTAGGTCCATGCAATATACCCCTGGCATGCATTTTTACGCCATTGTCAACATTCAGGATCCAGATAGAGAACAACATAATGAAGTTTGGCGAGCTCATCGGAAATAGAGTGACTCAACCCGTGGGGTCGGAGCCATCAAATTTATTGACCTCAACTCAGGGAAGACGAGGGTCATAATGAAAGGATTTGGATTGAAAAATCATAGAATGGGAGGAATAAACGCCATCTAAGTGGGATGGATGGTCCGAGGAGGAAGTGCCCTAGGGGTAGTTCAACAACTGGTTGACACCAGACTAGAGGGTGGAAAATTGTCCCATGAATTTGGCAGCCATGGTGTCAAATTGTTGGACGTAAGTCTCTAATTTTTCAATGAGGGAATTGGCGAAAGCAATCTCAGAAGTCACTTGGTGGAGGGTCTCCTTGGTCTGAGTGATAGAAGCGTGCAGGTCTTGGTAACGAGTAGTGGCCATTTGGATATGAGGGGTGCATGTAAGGGAAGTGAGTGGGTAGGACCACAGAAAAGACGGACTTATAAGTGATAGGTACCGTGAGGATCAAGGATAAAAAGGGAATATAATGGGAGAGGTGGCTAATAGGGGTGTTGTGAAGGGGGTCTAGTCCACTAAAAAAAGGCTTGAACATGAAAGGTACCACTACGATCAGGGTGAGGAGAGGAATCCAATGGGATAAGTTCCGAATAAGGGTGTCGACGGGACAACTATACTCGTTTTTTTTTAACTTCTGCGAAGCTATACTCTTGTATTAATAATACGGTAGTGGCAAAATGGCCAAATTCTTAACAGGAAGAAATGTGTAGAAATTTTACAACCCGAATGTAGGAGGCAAGGTTGCACGACAATAGATCTTATATGTTCCTTTTCAGCTCTATTTTTGTCCCAAGGGTTAGGGTGTTTAGGGTTTCTACATACAAGGGTTTTCCCTGTGCTATAGCTCTCTGATATATGTGTGGGGTCAAACATTAGCACTTGACCCAATATCTCAGAGCACCAACTAAGGAGGCTAGACCGTACCCTTAGTTGTACTACCCAATTACCTAGGTACTAGAGAGTATATTCCTGAGTGTTGTTCTAGGTGGCACTATAGCAGTCAGGTTCTCGATCAATGTATCTACAGAGGGCTTCAGGATATCTAGGTTGATCTGTATACATGTGTTGTCTGATGCGCTACCACTCGAAGGGGTACCAACTATTGATTTTTCATGAGAGATGATGTTGTATATGAATATTATTATTCAATATGCAAAAGGATCACAACTAAAAGATATATATCCACAAAACAACAAGATATATCCTCAGGGAAACCCTCAAGGGGGAGAAAACCCTGCAAATTTTCCTCAGTATAGATTCCTCCAACATGTACAATGTCATATAATTCTCTTTCATGAAACCAAGACCAAAGAGACCCAGACACGAACCAAGAATAGCCTCCTAGACAAGTGCATACTACTCTCTTGTACTTATATTCAATGAGTGATCAAAATGACTCGATTTAACCTCTATTTATATTCTAAAAGACCTAAAAGTCATGACTTATCAATAAACCCTTTTACAATTACATTTATGAATAACCAATACAATTTCACTTAGGAATAACTTTTGAAATTACATAAAATCTCAACACTCCCTCTTAATGAGGAAGGTATTCTATCTGACACAGACTATAACATTGTCGCCATCCACACGAGCTTATGACCATTTACTGTTGAATACATGAATCTATACATCACAGGAAATCCATAGTGACTTTATAGCATGCATCTAGGGCCAGTGGGTAGCTCTCCAATAGCTACAACATGTCATCATGAGACTATCTAGTTTCCCGCGGAAAACTCAGATATCTTTATGCATGACATCCAGTACCTTGTGATAACATTTGTACCTTGTCTCTTTAGCATGCATCCAGGGTGGGGGGGTAGCTCTCCAATAGCTACAACATGTCATCATGACATCCACTACCCTGCAAGAACATCTGAAGCCAACACTCCCTCTTAAGAGGGACTACGCTGAGCTTGTCCCTGAAGTAATCAAACTTTGTCCTTAACAACGGCTTTGTCAGCACATCCGCAACCTTCTCATCGTTAGCCACATATTGGAGCCTCACTGCTCCCTTCTGCACCATATCCCTGATATAGTGATACCTAATTTCAATATGCTTCAACTTATCATGAAACACGGGGTTCTCTGACAAATTTATAAAACTCTAGTTGTTGCACAAGATACAAGTCACCTCCATCACAATATCGAATAATCCTGACAACAATTTCCGAAGCCATATTGATTTGCGACTTGCTGCACATGCTGCCACATACTCTGCCTCAACCGTACTGAGTGTGACACATGACTGCTTCTTATTGATCCATGAAATCATACTGGATCCCAAAGTGAAGCAACATCTTAATGTACTTTTCCAATTTGCAACATTACCAGCCCAATCTAAATCTGAATATCCAAGTAGAATGATCTCACCATCTGCAACATACCCAAGCCCATAATCCATTTTACCTTTAAGGTACCTCATTGTTGGAGATACTTCACACACACCTAGGATTTCTTTTTCCTAAGGTTTTCCCTATGTTTATTAGTCATTATCCAGTCTCCTAGAGTTTAGGGAGAATATTCTCTTCAGTTCAAACTTCAATTTGATTAGTTGAGTGGAGTCTAGATGTTGCATTGGGATCATCACCATGCAACATTGGGATCATCACCAGCTAATGCACATTGTCCTTGGTATTATCACCAGACTAGCACATTACTCATGATTCCCCGATCTTCTCCTCACTTCACTTTGTTTCAGTCAGTTAACTGAAGACCGAGAGACTAGTTAACTCAAACTAGGTGGCAGTTCACTCCCGTAACTGCCTGAGAGACTAGACTAGGTGGCAGTTCACTCCCGTAACTTCCTGAGAGACTAGACTAGGTGGCAGTTTACTCCCGTAATTGTTGGTGTGTGTCCAAATCACTCTAGACCACCACTATGGTGCATTGGATTCTCCTCCAGTGCGCATTAGTTGATTTATACAAAGTATATCATGTATAAATTATCATTCATTCATTTGGTTAATGATAATTCTTCCATTCTTTCTCTCATGCTTCTCTTTTCTCATATTTTCTCTGTAAATTGTGTATGTCATTTGCTAGCTAGATCTATTTTTTGCAAGTTCAACACATTTACATGGTATCAGAGCCGACGTACTGCTAGAGAAAAGACACACCAGATTATTTTTGCAGGTAACGAAGATTGAAGACAACGGAAAAATGGAATTTCCAAAAGAATTCATTCTTACACCGTACAATTTCTTTGCATGGAAGGAGAAGATAATAATGCATCTTTGAGGCAAAGGATTATACAGGTTAACCATGAACATAGAGACAAAATCTACATCATCCATAGAAAAATCCAAGTATCTAAATCGAATGGATGAAGCGTTTGGAACTATTTGTTGTCTCATTTCTCACGAACTCCTCTTTCACATATCCTCCTGTAAAACCCCCAATGAAGCCTAGACCACCATGGAAGGGATTTTTAAAAAATAGGATGAGACGAGGGGACACATGCTTGAGGTGGAATTGCTCACTTTGGATCTAAAAACCTTCGACAATCTCCAAGATTCTTTACCAAATACAAGGATTTGTTGTCGCAACTCAAGGCTTGCGGGGTTGATAAATCTAAGGAGGAGAAACAAATGGTTCTTACCATTCTCCCCAAACTTGGTCCGAAATGCTCAGTGTTTGTATCTACATTTCATTCAGTTAGGCTCGCCTCTAGAGCCACCTGGGTGATTCCCTCTCTTGAGGCCTTTATCGAGTCTATGATACAAAAGCAAAACAAACTCATCAATATGGGAAAAATCAAAGGCCCAAAGGAGCATGCACTTACTGTGCAAGATGGTAGCGGTTATCAATATCATAAATCTAAAGACAAAGACAAAAGGAAAGCACATGCAAATCCAAAGAAGGAAGGGTACTCAAAACCCTTCAACGATGCCTTCGGATCCAAAGGTGGAAAGGGAAGAAAAGGGCAGAAACTCCGAATCCAAAGGTGGAAAGGGAAGAAAAGGGCAGAAACTCCGAATCCAAAGGTGGAAAGGGAAGAAAAGGGCAGAAATGTACTTACTGCCATAAAGGATTCCATCCACAATCCACATGTATGGAGAAACAAATAGATCAAATGGCCTAAATACTTCAGCAAAACAACCTTGGAGATCGCATCCCCGAGGGTGCAAAGAAGAAGAAGCCAAAAGATCAAATTCTTAAGAAAGGCAATTCTAGCCATGCTTTGATTGCCATCAACTCCTCTCCCAATGCTTGGATTGTAGATTCAGGGGCATCACACCACATGGAAGCCAAAAAAGAAGTCTATTCTTCATTGGATGCATGCTAAGGTCCTCCTATTCTGACGAGGGAGAACTCTCCAGTCGAGGTCACCGGCAAAGGAAGAATAGAACTCACAAACGGAAGCTTCGAGAATGTGCTACACGTTCCCAAAATTTTCGTCAATCTTCTCTCTATGTATTAGATGACAAACTCCTGCACTAGAAAGAGAGTCATATCCACACCTGATGCAGTGGACATCTATGACATGCAAACCAATTCCAGGGTTGCTATCAGTGACATAAATCATCAATCCAGACTCTACACATTTTCTGAATTTATTGAACTAGATTCTGCATTACTACTTACCCATGTTGATGAAAGCAGTAGGATATGGCATGAAAGATTCAGTCATTTAAATTTCAAATATATGCAACAAATTAGCAAGCAGCGAATGGTTGATGGTCTACCTGACATCCACTTCTCCAAAGGAATTTGTGAGGGATGTTTTCTTGGAAAACACCCTCAAGAGAAATTCGACAAAGGAAAGACTCAGAAGGATTCCTTTCCTTTAGATCTGATCCATGGTGACTTCATGGGCCCTTTTCTGCATCCATCAATCAGTAAAGCAGGGTATGTGTTCATTTTTGTTGATGATTTCTCACGCTTCACATGGATTTTCTTTCTCACGCAAAAATCAGAGGTCTTTCAACACCTCAAAGATTTCAAAGCCCTTGTTGAGACACGGTCAGGAAAGAAAATCAAAGTCCTCCGAACAAATAACGGGGGAGAGTATGTCAACCATGAGATACAAAATCTTTATCATGAGGTCAGGATTCAGTTGCAACACACGGTTTCTTATACTCCGCAGCAAAACGAAGTTGTTGTGCAGAAAAATAAATCTTTAAAAGAGATGGCATCTTGCATGCTACATGCAAAGTCACTTCCACAAAGATTATGGGTTGAAGAACTTAATTGTACAACCTACATCCAAAACAGATCTCCCCATAGATCTGTCAAGGATAAGACCCCCTACAAGGCTTAGAGCAGCCTCAAACCAGAAGTGACTCACTTCCATATTTTCACTTCGCGTGCATGGGCCAAGATTCCCTCTGAGAAGAGGAAGTCACTTGATCCACATAGCACAAAGTGTATATTTGTTGGATACCCTGACAGTTTGAAGGGATATCAACTCATTGATCTTTCCTCGGACCAACTCATCATTGACTGAAGCATACAATTCGAGGAAAGTGTCTCGCATGTACCTCAACAGCCGCATGCAGACACTTATGTTCTTCCACCTGTCAGAGATGATGAGCATACACATGTTGACTCTTCTACAGAGGAGAGTTCTGATTCAAAGGATTCAGATGATCCAGACACAGAGTCAGTATAGGAAGATGTAGAGCCAGTGCATGCAGATGTAGATGTAGAGCTAGAGAAGAGGCCTAAGTGGGCCTAGACTACTCTTCAAGATGTAGGAGATCTTGTTGAGGATCCAACTAATACTAGGAGGACTTGATATGATTTCGAGGAGCCTCCTCTTGCACTCACTGCCACTGAACCGATGCCACCCTGGCATCTTTTCTTGGTTCAGTCTTAAGATCCATAGTCCTATGGCGAGGCTGTTGGAAATCCCTTTTGGGAATCCGCCATGCAAGAGGAGTATAACTCCCTCCTCAAGAATCAGGCTTGGTATCTAGTTCCCTTCCTTTAGGAAGTAAACTTGTCAGGTGCAGATGGGTCTACATAACCAAGAGCGCAATCGATGGACAGATTAGCAGATACAAAGCCAAACTAGTTGCCAAAGGCTTTCAACAAGTGCACAACATTGACTATGATGAGACTTTATCTCTAGTAGCGAAGATGGATTCCATACATTTGGCACTTGCCATTGTGAAAGCCAAAGGATGGGAAGTCCATCATATGGACATGAAGAATGCATTTCTTCACAGAGATCTCTCTGAGGACATCTATATGGAGTAGCCCCAAGAATTTATGCAGGATTCATCTTTGGTCTGTCGACTGAAGAAGCATCTTTATGGCCTCAAGCAAGCCCCTAGGGCATGGTATGCCAATATGGATTCCTAACTACTATCACAAAAATTCGTATGTTGTAAGTAAACCCGAATGTTTACATGCTCAAGACGATTGATTCACTTCTACTCCTAGTTCTATATGTTGATTATCGGTTGCTCAACTTCAACGATTGTTGCAGTCAAGAGGATTCTACATGACAGGTTCCAAATGACAGACATGGGTTCGCTACATTTCTTCCTTGGACTCAATATCAGTTAGGATGCATCAGGCATCAAATTGTCTCAGGCCAAGTATGCACGAGATCTTCTTGAGAGATTTCACATGACAGGACAGACTGCAAGTCTGCCCTGACTCCTTTCCTATCAGGAGTCAGACTTGAGGATGGTGGGGACACTCCCTTAGTTGACAGCACAGTGTACAGACAACTGGTGGGGATCTTGTTGTATCTCACACACTCCAAACCAAACCTCTCTCCTATGCAGTTGGAGCAGTCTCCAAGTTCATGCAGGAGCCATATGAGTTGCAATGGAAGGATGAAAAGTTTGTCCTTTGATACGTACAAGGCACCATCACCTTTGGGATTCACTATGTAACAAACTCGACATTGGACCTCACCGGGTTCACTAATTTTGACTAGACTAGAAATAACATTAATCACAAGTCCACATCTAGTTACTCACTTAGTCTTGGTTCTGGGCCTATCTATTGGTTGAGAAAGAAGCAGGATAATATTGCTCTATATTCAGTCGAGGCAGAGTATAGAGGGGTAGTTAACATAACCATTTTCTTGCAATCCAACATCCCGAACCTCTTCAAGATTTCCATTGCATACTTCCCTTGACCTAGGAAGATTTAACCAGGCTTTTGCCATACCTCCAGTCCCAAGTAATAGTGCATGAGACCAAGATCCTTCATGTCAAATTCAGAGGCTATCTCCCTCTTACATTGAATAATGAGAGGCTCTGCATTCACTGCTCCAATATTCCAAACACGTGCAACTAGCGATATATTTGCACCAGTTGCAAAAGCCTCTTAATGCAGGAAAGCTTTGCAAAAGAGCAATGCTGCCACTTGATTCATACCTTTATGCATACTTGCATTTTGATATGACAGTTCCTACATATGGAAATAAATAATCGTGTCCTCCACATAGACACCAACATACACAAGTTAAGAGTTGCATTTCCACACGAGACTGCCTAGTTTCAAACTGGTAATAAATGACCATAACAGTGCTAGCTCTTGTTACTCTTAACATGTGGTTTCATTTTATTTGTTGGTAGTTCACTAGTCATCACACAAACAATGATAGATCGACACACCAATCATACAACCCACGTTCATCAGATCTCTAGCAGTAGAATTCTTAATAATATGCGCTCTCGGGCATGATTGGAAACTCAACATCGTTGTCCCCATAGTCGCTCAACTACGACCATTGTCAAAGACCCGCTTAGGGTTCACATATACATCCAAGGCATCATAATCCAGTGTGAGGCTCACATATTCCTTCTTTAATCCATCAACATATACGTTCATTGAAACCCATGTACCCTTAGGTGTACCAAGCACCCAATCATGGATATGATCACATGGAGAACTAGCAGCAAACAATGCACTAGAGAACTTACGTGCCTTGATAATTGCAGCACCACATTGTTGTATAGTGGTGATAAATTCCACATCCAACTAAGCATTATCTGCAACAAGTTGTCACACTAGTTTCTCTCTTGCTTCAATTACAATCGATGATGGATTGAATAACACCAGCATTGATGGTCTTGCCCCTAACCCTAATGAAAAATCTCATACCCTGCTCATATGGATAAATCTCAAAATTTCGTTGTGTTCTCCACTCACGAGCATTCCACGGTAGGTATTTTAGAAAGCTTCCCTCCCATTTAAATAGTCTAGAGGCAACTGGGCATCCTCAACGTCGAAAAAGAAAAGAGTGGAACTTGTCTCAATAATGTCGTTGAACATGCCTCCGTCATATCCAACTGGGACGAATCACCTTCAACTCTCCAATAAAAAATTTGCAGTAGTTGAGCCAATGAAAGATCGAGCATTGTAATGGCCATCATAACTCCAAGGCAGCCTCTCCTTCCTACGCCGAATGAAATCATTCTGAAATATGATTGACCTCCTGTGAAATCTACCGACTCTTCCTGCATAAATCTCTCAAGCTTGAATTTTGACGAATATGTGCCCCACAAATTGGGATCCCTTTCAATAGCCCACACATTGAGCATTAGCATTGTTTTATAAGGTATATAGTATCCTCCTACTCTCACTGCCTCGACATATTTGTGGGGAATCCCCAACGACACCGCTGGGTATAATCGTAGAGTCTCTTCACCACACATTGGAGGTATTTCATGCTTGCCAAATCCGACTCATTCAATCTGCGATGTTTGCAGACTACACATTTGATTTCTTCCTACAATATCCTCATTGCACATGGATTTTTGAGCAACACACTCATTTCTCATTCCAACGTAATAGATGTAGTCTTTGTTCCACTGACATACATGTCGTGCACAATTGCCTTGATTTTTTTTTCTCAGGTGATTTTGTTCTCCGCCTTATCGGTCTCAACTGCCATATTGAGGAGCACACCAACAAATTATTTAATAGGCTCTACCTCTTCCCAACCATTTGTGGTGGTTGCCATTCACTTATCAACATGGTCGTCTATTATTTTCTCAGTGAATTCATCGAATGTTTTATGGGTTTTCTTCATGCACCTATTGATACCTTGCAAATCAAGCCAATCCAAATAAGGAATGAAATCACCAACGTTATATGCTCCTAATGTAGCTGACACTTGTGATGTCAGATCCTTAAACCCTTGGCCATTGGTTCTCAAATGATCCTCCGAAAATTTCCTCCTTGTCAGCATTATCCAAACAATATTCGAGGCGAAAGTAGATATGGACTTGCTCAAATTTACCACAATTGTTCCGCTCTTGCTCTCCTCCCAAATGAAGCAGATCATGAGAGACATCTCTTCCTCTTGTACATGTTTGAAGGACTCAATTCTTTTGGTGTTCAACAATTCTGACACACATATTTTTTTATTTTTTATTTTCATTTTCCTCCAATGATCTTTAATGGGCTCTTCCACATAGATTGACAAACACACTACTATAAACAAATAGCAACAATCACTTACAATGCTAATCTACTTCTACAACATATTACTCTCACATTTCTCTCATCATAGTTTTGGGCCCTCCTGTAAGGGAGTCAAGCCCAGTCCTGCTATGATATCATGTTGATTGTTCATGAGAGATGATATTGTATATGAATATTAATATTTAATATGCAAAAGGATCACAACTAAAAGATAGATATCCACAAGACAACAAGATATATCCTCAGGGAAACCATCAAGGGGGAGAAAGCCCTGCAAACTTTCCTTAGTATAGATTCCTCCAACATATACAATGTCATAAAATTCTCTTTCATGAAACTAAGACCAAAGAGACCCAATCATGAACCAAGAATAGCCTCCAAGATAAGTGTGTACTACTCTCTTGTACTTATATTCAATGAGTGATCAAAACGACTCGATATAACCTCTATTTACACTCTAAAAGACCTAAAATACATGACTTATCAATAAACCCTTTCATAATTACACTTAGGAATAACCAATACAATTACACTTAGGAATAACTTCTGAAATTACATAAAATATCAACACCAATAGGGGTTACAAGGGTGGCCAACAATGTGCACTTAAGTACCACTTGTAGTTCAAGCGTGTATGCTTCCCCGACCATGGATTTATGCATTGAACGATGGATATTTGTAGCTTTAAGACGTCAGAATATGTCTCTACCCTGGAAAAAAAAATAACCCACAATTTTTTGCCAAGGAAAGTGCTTTGATACCACTTGTAAGGTACCAAATCTGTTATAATAGCATAGAAACATAAATACTACAGAAAATAACAGCAGAACAACACAATATGTGAAACCAAAGCACCAAAATAATACCTTTATTGATAGGAAACAATGTCCACTTGCCTCTTCGAGGAGGCAACCTCCAATATAGCAACACTCTATTACAATAATTATTGAGACCGAATTTATCATGCCTCCTACTCTTACTTATACTAATTCTATCTTCTAAAGAACCTTCTAGCGGAAGATCCTTCTAGAAGCAGAAGCTTCTATTAGGTCTTCTTACATTGACTTGTTCTCATTTATTAAATAGGCCTTATAAACTAATGTCGGCATTTATTACATGGAAAATATATTATTCTACCTACATGATGGGTTAGGGAGGTTAGGTCCCTAACATTCTCTCTCATTTGCTTGACAGGCCATTTAGACCCGTCAACACAATAGTTATCGAAAGCACCAAGGTGTTATGTTTTGGTGCACGGGTGTGCTTTGTTATTGGGAATATTACCGATGCACATGGTTGACTTAGAAGCATTGATGTGCATGGTCAATTTAGGAGCACCGGTATTATTGACATGAAAATGTGCACCGATGCGCTATTCTTGTACAATGCACACCGTGAACTGCATAAGTGTTTTTTTAAAAGAAAACTTACAACAACATGGTTTGGGATCCAATGCAATGAGTGATCCCATTGCAACAGATACAAAATGTCCAATATACAAGTAAATAAACCCTATAAAAATATATTTCTTTAAAAACAATCTACTTGTGAAATATAGAGAGGAAAACTAAGAGAAATAACCAGGAAGCTAGGGCTTCCAATACTAAATGTAACTGTGAAACCCCATTATTTTATATTTTATAATACATTGAAATATGTTTGAATCAAAAAGGGGAAAGATTGAGATGATGAATAGAATAAAATCACATACCTGAAATTTCTCCTCTGCAAATTTGTATGCAAATTTGACTCTTCAAAAAAATATGCCCACTCCAAAGACTTTGCTTGTAAATCTCTCTTGCACAAATCTCCCCTCTAAATTTTGGAAAAATAATGAAATAATGATTAGGGTTTTCATTTATAAACACATACATTTTGAAAATATAACTTTCCCGCTCATTTTTCCGTTGTATGTTTCGACGCATTGATTAGTATTTTTTTTAATTTTACACTTTAACGATGTGCCCAACAATAATATGCACTGGTGCGTTTTTGTTTATTGGACCACACCGGGGCTATATTAGTTTCTAAGCGCACCATGGAAGGTTCGTGGTTTTTAAATTAATTTCTTTTGTTTAAAAATCGATTTTCCAGTGCATTTGTTATATGAGCACCAATGTGCTTTATTATTGGGGGCACAATGGTGCGCATTGTTATTGGGGACGCACCTGTGCACTTTTTTATTAGGGAAGCACCAGTGCACTTTGCTATTGGGGGAGCACCGATGCACTTTGGTATTGGGGGAGAACCAATGTGCTTTGTTATTGGGGAGCACCACAATGCATTTGATTTCTTATGAAATAAAAAATAATATTTTACATTTTTATACTAATAGCGGTCACTGATAGCATCAGGGTGTTATGTTTTGAAGCAACGGTGCACTTTGTTATTAGGGAGAGCATCAATGTGATTTGTTATTAGGGGCACACTGGTGCGCTTTTCTATTGGGGGAGCACCGATGCGCTTTGTTATTGGGGGAGCATCGACGATATTTTAGTATTTTATATTAATAGTGGTTATCGATGCGCTTTATTTGCTAAGCACCTGGGCAATATGGTTTGTAAGAGCATTGGTACGCACGGTCGACTTAGGAGCACGATGCACATGGTCAACTTAGTTGCAATAATGTGCATGGTTGACTTAGGCACACTAGTGCGGTATTTTTAGATGTGCATTGATGTGTATATTCATGAAAGGCACATCGAAAAAAACCCTTCACAAAAACCTTTGGTCGCCCGCCTCTGCTAACAATCTTCGCTATAAACAACTAAGGGATATTTTTTGGGGGGAGGTTCTATAAAAACCTCTGCAAGAAGATGTTCTCCTTGTAGTGTCAACATATATCTAGCAAAGTAATTTGAATGTTGGACTTAGAAGATGGTCAAAATTATTGAGTAAGTATGATTTGGACATAACATATACTAAAGAAGTGCTAAACAAGGTAGCATATTCAATAAGTAGAAGACCTTAGATATTTTCAATGTTACCGTTATAGATGAATCTTATAGAAAAGATACTAAAATTGCAAGAAAATGATGCATGGTATGGTTAAATAAAGACATAATTAGAAAACGAAGTAATGAGAATTCCCAAGTATGAGGGATATACTTTGGATAATTATGGGTTATTGAGATTTCACGTAAGGCTTTATGTACCTCGAAATGAATAAATTCATAATTTGGTACTAAGGGAAGCACATAGGATAGTATATATAGCTCATCTTGGAGTGGAAAGAAGAAGGATGCAATGTATTGCGTGGATAGAAGTCTGGAACGTCGGTAAGTAAAGGTTGATCATTAGCATTTAGTAAGATTATTGTAAATGCATGCAATACCAAATCAAAATGGGAAGTGATTTTGATGGATTTCATAGTGGGATTTCCTATGACAATAAGGAGGCATGACTCAATCTTAGTAGTAGTGGATACTTTAACAAAGAATGCACATTTTATTCCAGTAAATAATACCTATCAAGCATTAGAAATAGCAAGAATTTTTATAAATAAGAAAGTGAGACTACACAAAATTCTGAAAAAAGATCATTTCAGATAGAGTTTCAATTTTTACAGGAAGGTTTTGGACTAATTTCCAAGAAGCCTTGGAAACAAAACTTATTTTGGTATGATGTATCATTCTAAAACATATGGATAGACAGAAATAGTAAATCAGGTGTTAGAGGATATGTTGTGTATGTATGTAATGGACCTATAGAATCACTAGGAAGAGTATTTACCTCTTGTGGAATTTGCATATAATAACAATTATCAAAGTTCCATAAAGATGACACCTTTCGAATTTTTGTATGGTGGGCCCTTTAAAACTCCTCTTAGTTGGGATGGACTTGAAGATAGAGTTCTAATTGGACCTGAAATGATCCAAGAAATGGAAGAGCAAATGAAAAAGATCTGGGAAAGTTTGAAAGAAGCCCAGCATAGACAAAAAAATTATCTGAATGTAAATAGAAAAAAATAGAAGTTATAAAGAAGGAGACAAAATGTATTTATGAGTTAGATCGCAAAAGAGTTGGATTAAATTTGGAAAGGGAGTCAAGTTATCACCACGATATGTGGAGCCATTAAAGATCACTGGAAAAACAATACCAATTGCTTATCATCTTGCATTATCACCATCCTTATATTGCATGCATGATGTTTTTTATGTGTTTGCTTTGCATCATTATATTTTAGATCCTTCTCATGTTATTGATTTTAGTCATTTGTAAATGTCGGATGACGGGGCCTTGAATGTCACACATTGATCCACATAATGAACCTGCAAAGTCGATAGCTTCGGCATCATTTGGTCAACTAGGTAAAGGTCTAGTGGGATGGTTATGGTCCCAATTCAAGTACTTGAGAGGACATGACTGAGATGCATCAACAATTTACTTATTTATTATAGAACTCCAGGACAAAGTTTCCTAAAGAGGGGGTGTATGTAGTGCCCTCTCCTTCTTTGACTTTATTTAACTAATATGATGTTATTATTTGAGGGCATTATGGTTACAAGAATGACCTGGATGGTTGACATATACAATCATGGATGATGTAATCTAGACCTTTGATTTGATTTGATGTGATTATTGCTTAATGTGGATATATATTTGTTATGGTTTATGCTTTGATATTCTTGTGACACTACTGAATATTGAAAATGAATATGTGGTTACATGATGAAATTTGTTATGTTATGTGATGTTATTGAGGGTTTATCAAGTGCGACAAGAATAACCTCAGGTGCATATGGACTCCAGATTGAGTCAAGATATGTGGACCCAAGATGGGGTTAGGATATGTATGATTGACATGTATTTGATATATTGTCTCTAGATGTGTGCAGAGACAAGGAAACATTTTCCAAATAATCTTACACATGGACAAGGGGTTGTATGATGAGATGTGACACGATGAATACCATCATGGAGATGAGGTTTGGGTTGCCTATTCCTACCTACTAGCCTCCTTGCCATGTAATGGGTTGAAAGACATATGTTTAAATGTTTTTACCTGGAGGTTACACAGTGCATAAAGGGTGGGCCACATATTTAGTTATTTATGAGGTCGTGTTGAGGGGCATGCAATAAGGTGTCAATCCTTATTCCTCGATGTCCATTAATCTCTCACTAGTGGGGAATGAATTGGGTTAGTTAAGTCCCAACCATGGCACCATCCCCCATCATTGAAAAATGATACTTGAAGGGCATGTAGGAACATAACACCCTTGGTACATACCGGTAGGTAGTACTCGAAGGGAATGTAGGTGCATGGCACCCTTGGTATCATGCACTTGAAGAGTTGTAGATGTTATGTCTAGCTCTTGGATTGGGGCACTTGAAGAGTTGTAGACATTATGTCTAGCTCTTGGTGTAGGGTAATTGAAGAGTTGTAGAGGTTATGTCTAGCACTTGGTACTGAATACTTGAAGGCTCTGAGGTAACTTGGTCTCACCCTTGGTATTGGCTTTGAATCGATTTATGTGTACTTGTATATATGAATACTTTGGGATAAAAGTAACCTTTGACACATGCATTTTATTTTGTCATGGGAAATTGAATGAATTGCATGAGTGATTTGATTGATCATATAGACTTATGCACATATTTTTTATGAAAAGGGAAAAACAATTTACTTTACTATCTGAAATGGAAATGCATATAGGGAGGGGTGAGTTAAATGGAAAGATTTTTTTATTTATTTAAATACCAAATAGTAATTTCATGTGAACCCACTCAATGGGGAAAAAGAAAAGGGATTTAGGGAAAATCTAAGAGTAAAACATAGGAAAAGAGGTTAGGATGCAACGAATAATCTCTATTTTGCATTTTAAATAAAGAATTAGTTTTGCATCAAGTGACACATGGGTCGGTGAAAATATGCTTTTAGTAATTAAAATAGTTATTTTTTGCATGAAATGGACAAATGACATGATCCTTAAAGACCATATAAGAATGGAGGATTAGGTTTGAGAATTCGAACTTTTGCACCCTAATGTTGGATGTATGTCATAATGTTGAAAATTTTCATGATGAATTGGTGTTGAGTTTGGTCTCAAGAATGTGATAGTACCATGGAGGTGGTGACCTCAATGTTTTGGAGGAGCCACACATTTTGAATGCTAGTGGATGTACTCACTCTTCTTGCATGACCCATTGCAACTCAAGGGTCCTTGGGGAAGAAGAGTGCCCATTTGGGAGTTGGCAGGGTGGTCAATTGATAAGCTAATTATTTTTGGCAAAGAAGAATTTGAGCTCATACTTGGAGAAACTTGGAATTAAAGAACAATCAAGTGAGGATCTTCTATAACCCTCGAAAAATTGGTATGTACTTCTGAAATTTATAGAAGTATTCTTAAAAAATTGTAAATTTATGAAATGGAATTGAATTTTTTGGAAAATTCCAAGGGAAATTAGCATGTGTTTTAAGAATCAAATTTTCTTATTAGATCCCTTAGAATAAGCTTCGATACCATCCTAACTCCTGTAGAAAATCCTAGAGTAAATGGTTGCTTGAGAAAAAAATTGGAAGCAAATTTCAATTTTATTTTCTATATGGTACATATGTGTGTGAACCCTCTAGTGGTGCATTCCATGTACACACGATGGATAGGCCATACACATGTGTGCACACATTTCCCTTCATGTGTTGGTCTGCCCATACACATTTTGCACACATTTCCATTTATGTGTTGGTTTACCCATACATAGGCCACACACATTTCCTCTAGGTGTCTGTCTTAGGATTTGAGCAAGAAAAAATGAGTTTTAACTCAAAACAAGAGGGGTTTTCTGTGATTATTCTTATGTAATAAGTTGTTTTCTTGAGACATTGATTGATTGAATGATATAATGAATTAAATATGTCTTTCAAAGATTGATTAAATAATATTTAAGTTTAGTTGTGCAAGATTAAAAAGATTTTTCTCGAGTCCTTATTTCATAAGTGGATTGCTTGCATTATTAAATATTGATTTCTCTGATTTGTACACTTATAAGTTGAATCTTGATATGATTGTATTCCTCTTCAATTGAGAAATGAAACATAGAATTGTTATGATTATATATATATAGAAAAAGAGCATTGAAAAGGGCATTGGTTGCTTCAAAAGCAATAATTGATTTACATTTTAGTTGGATGTTATTAGGGTTGATATGTACACTTGAGTTTGGTTATTTTGTATTGGAAAATAATTTTGACAAATAGAATCTTAGTGATCTGAAAAAGAAAAAAAAGAATAAGTTGTTTTTTTAGTTATCTCCATTGATATTTGAGGAAGTTTATATATATTGAAAGCAAGTATTGTTGCTTATTGAAAATGGATTATTAGTACCCTATTGAAAAAGTCATAATATTGTTGTAGAAGGAAATTGTGAACCATTGAATGATTAGTAGAGGTCTAAATATTTATATTGAAAAAAAATGGTAATTGAGCCATCTTTGTGACATGATACTTATTCCTTAGTTGTGATTAAAATGTTTAAAGTTTGGTTGATTTATCCAAAAGCATAAGTGCTAGTACCGTGGAATTGAGAATATATAATCATACAAAGCATTGTATCGGAAAATAAGTGATGTTTGAAATCAATCTTGTACTTGAATTTTTATTGTTATTATTATTATTATCAACCCTCGTGGAGTTTAAAACTGGATTATATGGCTAAGACGTCAAATTGATTAATTATTATTGAAACATAGTATATATGTGTGTTTGTGCACTCACACTTTTGTAAGTTCCATGCTTTGTTTTAGATTAACATTCTAGATGGGCATTGCATAATCAAAAGGACCAAATACAACAACCTATTACAAAAATTATTTTTCCTCCTTTCAATAAGGTTGATAAGATCCAGGTTCCAAGAAAAGAGGAAGGCAAACTTGCTTTTCCACTTGTAACCATGATAGGTAAATTTCAACATGTTATATGGGGTTGGAAGTCCCCATAAAAATGAAAGTGAATTACAATTAATAAAAAAGGCACAAGAAGTATTGATGAACATACAACACTAGAATAAAGGAAAATATGTTACCAAGAAGCATCAAGGTGTTACGTTAAACAACTGGATCAAATGATTCAATAATACGATGTAAACAATAAAAAGGGACCTTGCCAAGACTCAAAGTAGGAATGAAGTCAATCCCATAAAATAATACAAACACAAATATGATGCCACCACGAAAACATGCTCAACTACAAAGAATCATATTTACTATGCTTCCAGGAGAAAACATTCCTTATGGGGGTGACAACGTTATAATAATAATAATAATAATATCATTAGATTAATGAAAGGTCAAAAGACATACATCCCTTCACCTCATGACTAGCCAATGCATATAAGTATACCATGACGAGGCTCATTGTAATCATCATTCTTATCAATTAATCATTATTCAATATATTGTTATATATACAATTGCATAAATCTCCTTCGAACTCATTGATAAAGAATCTTGTTTATCTTAGAGAAGGCCTATGATCCTAGAGGCTCTTTGGACTTTGCTAAAAAATTAGGATCCCTAGATAAGTCCTCTTTTTTTTCGAGAGGGTTTCTACTCTCTTTGAATTGCTCAAATTAATCTGATTCTCTACTCAAAGAAGAATCCCTACATTGAGAATGTTTTGAAGGACTTCTTTAAGGATTTTTCTTTTCTAAAAAAAACAAGAGTAGGGATTTAGATGATTTTGTCCATACCTTTTCTTGGGACTTTTCATGAAGGATCCTCTCTTGTGTCTACTTTCAAAATCCTCGAGGCCTTTTCTTTGACCTTATTGGAAGGCTTATTCAATCATCCTTCGGTTGCTCAATTATTCCCTGCCCCAACCTCTTCTAATGCTTTGTTTAGGACAACATGAACATGTTATATTAGAGAATCAATGAAACCCTTTTATTCTTCTCTATTGTTGTCTTTTACTGAAACATTTAAGGCCTCTTGAGATGTCTTTTCTTTCTTCTTCCATACCCATGTACTGTCCTTTTTTGTACAGTCTTCCCATACATTGTAACACACCCGACCCCTCAGTAACTTTCCTAGGGATGGGACATCAAAATTTCGCTCTCCTTAACATCTCAAATCCTCTGTCAGAGGTCTTCATTCTCTTCTACTTACCCGTAGCGTTCTAATGACTGCTACCAGGCTCAAATCCGAGCTTTGGGTTGTAGGTTATGGCTTTCCAAATTTCTTCGGGCGTTCATTGGTTGAGGGCCACATGGCATCCACGTGAATCCATCTCACATGTATTGTCTCCAGGTTCCTTCATCCACGGTGGAAGTCCATCCACTGTCTGATCCCACGATTGGACTCAATATTCGTCTAACACACAGGCCAATAGGAACTTCGGCACTTCGGCGCTGAACGCCTCCTTATTGTCTACGCACGAGACCTTCCGGAGTCCCAAACTCCTGAAGTCCCGTAAGCCTGCCACATGGTTCCGACTTTCGGGCCTTTTGGGTCTCTATATTACGCTACACCCCAAATTCTCCGGAGTCCCGAAGTCTCGAATTCCCAGAGTTCGCTACACCCCAAATCCTCTGGAGTCTCGAAGTTCGCTACACCCCAAATCCTCAGGAGTCCTGAACTCCTATAGTTTGTTATACTTCACCAACCAATTTGGCTAGGTGGGCACATACCAGGGGTTGACACGTAGAAGGGCTAGGGGTGACACGTGTCACGTTCTAATATGCATATAGGGTCTACGAAAAGCACAGATTGAGTTGACACATGGCACATCGATCGTGGGTCCATGTCACCCTGGTGACATCGACTTGCCACGTCACACCGGACTGACAACATTCTAACATCCCTCAAATCTCACGGTCGAGATCCGATCATGTGGATCCATAGATCCATGACTAACATTACTTCGTGACTCCGACCTTTGGGAGTTTTGCGACGCAAACTCCTCTTTTCTCTCATAATTGGTTAGCTCCGGGCTGACCACAACCCAGATCTGACAGTTAGGAAAAGTCTCGAAGCGCCATCGAATCGATGACTCTCGCTACTTCGAGCTTCAGATCTTATTGACACACCACACCTCAAATTCTTTGGAGTGCTCAGTCTCTAGACTAAGGGATCTAGTGCCATACATCCCCTGTATATCGACGACTAAGAGTGATCTCGAAGGATCCTTAGATCCACGGTCCACTTTACTTCGCGACTCCGACCTTCGGGAGTTCTACGACGCAAACTCCTCTTTTCTCCCAGAGTCGGTTAGCGTCGAGCTGACCACAGCCTAGATCTGACGATCCGAGGGTATCAACTTAAACCTAGAGATCTATGGCTCGTAACTTCTACTCAAGGGTCCCTTGGGTCCCGTTGTTGGGCCATTCCTAGAGGGACATTTTTCATCCCAAAACACTTCGATAAGAATTCATGGCACCTGCCTCCGGTCATTGACGTCCCCTTACCTTGCCACGAGGTCGCCATACCTGGCAACACCATCACTCGGCACGTGGGCCCCCACGTGCTCTTGACATGATACACGCGTCCCCACGATCAAACGATCAAGAGGGGTCCCGAAGGATCCTTAGATCCATGATCCCCATTACTTCACGACTTCGGCCTTTGGGGGGGTTTTGACGTTACAAAACCCCTGTCCTCCAGAAGTGGTCAACGTCGGGTTGACCACATCATAGATCCAACGGTTGGGATAGTTCCCGGGCATCCTCAGATCTATGGCCCAGATTAACTTCGGGCTCCAGAGGATCCGTCTCCCTTACGACGAATATCAAAGTTCGTCGAACTCGCCAAGACTGAAGGAGTCGAGGAGTTAACACCTACACTCCTTCTCCAAATCCAACGATCGTGACAGACCTTTGGGTCCTTCTGAACGGATCTCGTTCGCTCGTCTTTCCAAACGAAAGGATCTTCCCTTTCGAGACTTAAATCTCGCTATCCTTCCCAAGTTTCATCAGTTCTGAAGGACTTAGGCACTGGCGCGTGCTTTGCACTTCTTCTCTTGAGCTTAACAAACTCCTTTTTCCCAAGAGACTCAAAACAATTGGGAGTATCGACATGCATACAGGGAAACTATGTCTAAGGTCGACGAACTCACAGTTCATCTTCTTAAACTTGAGCCACTACAAGGCTCGAGCATTTACATATACAAACCATATAGTTCCTTACTTTCTTAACTACACAATCAAACAAAGATAAAGGGATACAATCTAGTTATCAAGCAAACATACACATTCCTGCAACATTCATAGGATATCCAACTTTAATCTACAATTACAGTTCAATTACACAGGATATGAGAATACTTATCTATTACAGGTTGCAGCCAACTAACTGACTGTGAGTGTCCGCCTTTCCACCCAACCATAGGCTTAGAGGCATTTATTCTTAGCGCTCTGGCCACCCCCGTGCCAAGCCATGATATCACTAGGGAATTTATGCCAATTCTCAAAGGTCCTTTCTCTTTCATAGCTTCTGCGAGGTTTATCAGATGCTTCCTCAACATCAAGCTCGCGACCTTCTACTCAGGTCTCATTCTGCGCTAGAAGCTCCCTACGTTCTCTTCTCTTCCCTTTTTATTCTTTTCATGCTTTGCGCACACATAGTTCCTTGAGAAGGTTATCCTTCCTATCCTGTTCCTTCTGTCGGAAGGAAACTTGGGTCAGTCTGGGTCTGTAGGACCCTATGGTACTTCGAGTTGACCTTCTGCAGCTAGACCATGCTTCCATTCATGGGGGTGGTTAATGGTTCAACCACCGGTTCTTTCTTCATTAACTGATTCCTCCTTGGGAACCAAAGGAGGTTTGTTATCCTCAACAAGGGAAATTTGGGGTCATTCGATATAATGAACCCTCTCTTATAGTTTTCACATTCTTTCCTCTAGTGATATCATGGCCAGTACTTTCAAGGCTTCGCTCTCATAGTCAGTTGTTTGCAATTCAAACAATAATACATTTACATTGTTCCCATGCCATAGCATGGTGATTATGATTAATGATTAATTACAAGCTGGGGGAAACATGGGTGTTACATACATGACCTATACAATGACATTTTGAGCATCTAAATGGCAATTTCCAATAGTCCAACGACAGAGTAAACCTCCATGAACCACATTCAATTTCAATTTCCTCTAGTAGTCTCTCTCGAAGCTCAATCTCCACAAGTATCTTCACTATGTTCCTATCCACCTTGGTGAGATAATCTGCCTAATATTCTATGAATTTGTCTAAGCCCTCCCCCACAACTTTTGTATTTTTTTTATTCCACAACTCCATGGGAATACCTATAAGTATCACCCAAACATGCTAGATGAAGGTGGGTTCCTTTCCAAGATCAAAACCCGACTTTGAATTCTTAAGGTTTAGAAGATATGGCCCCTAAACCCATTTTTACCTAATACTTTCACTGCGTCAACTTCCAACCTAAACTCGAATGCAAAGAATGCAGAACATTGGTATATACCCTAATCTTTCATACTAATTATTTTCGATCCATTGACACACATATTCTTCCTTAACTATTTTCTTCATAAAATTCCCTATTAAGGCCTTCTCCATTAAATATTTTATTTCCTCCATACCCATGTCCTCTCCTAGAACCAATCTTATTTTCTCTTTCCATGGCTTTATGCACTTTTTCCTTTGCTTGCTTCCCAAGAAACCCAAGTTAACTTCTTTGCCAATCCTCTCAGTGTCTTCCTCCCTTCCACTAGAGTGATCAACTTGTGTTAGGGCTTTAACCCTCCACCAAGAACTACTTTCTTGAACCCTAACAACTTTGTTACCATAGGCCTATAACCCCTTCAAATCTTTGTAGTTCTAAAAAGGTCCATTCTCCCCTTCAACGAACAATGGGATAGTTTCTTTACCTTAAAACCAATGGCATTAACATTCCTTTTGCTTTCCCAATCTCCAACCTTTAACAACTTTATGAGTTGCCCCTCCCTGGTGTCATCTTGGTACATTTGACTTAACTTTTTGTCCTTTTGGAGTTGAAGGCTTGGTACCTCCCTATCTTTTAGTATCTCCTCCAAGTGTTTCACCTTCCCTAAAGTTCTAGTTAGGTCAAAACCATCCCCTTGTTCATTCTCAATCTCACCATTAAAGACCCTAGATCCTTTCCAAATTATGGAATATATATATATATATATATATATATATATATATATATATATATATCCGAAGGGGCTAGCTCAACCAATTATCACCAATGTTAATGGGTATTTAGTTAGTTTGTTAATATATCCCAAGGGGTTAGCTCAACCAATTATCACCAATGTTGATGGGTATTTAGCTAGTTTGTTATTATCAATGTGTTATTAGGGATGCCATCCACGAATATGGGAAACATCCCTTAGATTTAACCACTGAAGTTTCCCTTAACAGATACATAGACACACACAACAATTGTCAAAATTAACATTCAAAATCAAAACTGAAATTTGAAAATGTAAAATTTCACATTTCATTATTAATCATAAAAGATATTATAGATCTAATAGAAAAAAGTAATTATTAATAAGATTAAATAGTTGTTAGAAGTAAAACAATCAAAATAATAATAATATTACTAAAATATAAAAAATCTACTCAAATAATAAATAAAAACTAAAAAATTAATATGGATTTATTCCAATAATAAATATCAAGTAATATATTATAAATATTATAACCCATATTTAGTATTTTCTAAATCAGGAAAGAGAAAATTTAATATTAATTATTAGGGAGAGAGGCCTTATGGAGGAGGAGATGTTGTCATGTACATTTGACCAAGTTGGCGTAATGGGCGTACTGGCAACGAAGCTATTGCTAGACGCCTTGATCGATTTTTACTATCGGATAACTTTTTGACCTCCACAGTCTTCCCGTCCTCGTGGGTGGAACATCCGTATTTTTCTGACCATGCTCCAGTGTTCCTCAAGCTATGCATTCCTCTCCGGCATAATTCTTTTCCCTTTAAATTCAACCACCATTGGATTCTCTCAACAGATTATACAGATCTAGTCAATGCAGTTTGGTCTGATCCGTGCTTCCTAGCAGAATTGAACCCACAGCGAAGAATAGTATGGAAGCTCAAGGTTCTAAAGGCTCGAACTAAGTCCTGGCAATAATGTAAAAAGCAAGTGGAGGCGGCCCGTCTTGTTAACCTGGAATTTGAGATCAGATTTCTCATCGACCTCTCATCAACTTCCGTCCTTTCTATGGAAGACTCTGCAATCCTAAAATTGCTTGAAAGCAGCAGAGATGCTTTGCTCAGCGATGAGGAAAAACGTTGGAGGCTTCGCAGCCGCGTGACGTGGCTTCAGTGGGGCGACTCCAAAACCAAATTTTTCCACACTCTTGCTAGCTATAACAGAAACAGGAAAATCATCTGGTCAATCCGAAATGATCGGGCTGAGATCCTCCGCGGGCAAGCTGCCATAAAAGAAGAGGCTGTCGCCCATTTTACTCATCTCTTCAAAGCAATCAATTGTCCTCTTCTTACTGACAAACTGGAAATTGCCAGCCTGTATCCTAAGCTTGTATCACCTACTGAAGCCACAGAGCTCTTTAAGCCCATCACCCTACATGAAATAAAAGATATTTTGACCCAATTCAAAAAAGAAAGAAGTTCAGGCCCTGATGGCTGGACGACAGAGTTTTTTTCTCATTTTTTTGATCTCGTTGGATCGGATCTCCTACAGATGGTGGACACCCGCATCAAAGGTAAGGTCATTAAAAGCCTCAACGCCACTTTCCTGGTTCTGATACCAAAAGAAAACAACTCTGTCTCCTTCAATGATTACAGACCTATCTCTTTGTGTAATCTCATCTATAAGATTGTTTCTAAGGTGATCTCCAACCGATTGAAACCCTATCTGAAAAGAGGCCTTTCAGTCGAACAACTTGGCTTTTTAAAAGGCAGAAAAATTCAAGACGCCATAGGGGTGGCCCACGAGTGCATTCATTCCATCAAACAGAAGAATTTAAAGGCCTTAATCTTGAAATTAGATCTAAAAAAGGCGTTTGACAGCATTGATTGGAGTTTTCTGCGAATAGTCCTTCTATCGACAGGTTTTGGCGACAATTTTTCTGACTGGATCCTTTCCTGTGTTTCTAGTGCTAATTTCGCTGTGTTGATTAATGGGGAGGCCACCAGCTTCTTCCCATGTGAGAGAGGGCTCCGGCAGGGATGCCCACTCTCCCCTTATCTTTTTATCTTATTGATGGAGAGCCTCAGCCTCATCCTCGTAAAGTTCTGCTCCGTTCACAACATCTCTGGTATCAAGGTTTCCAAACTCAACAAAATTATCCATCTCATGTTTGTTGACGACATTCTCCTAATGTCGTTAGCAGAAATCTCAGAATGGCTGGTTATTCTTGATGCACTCCATCTTTTCTACTCTATCACTGGTCTGTCCATAAACGCTCAAAAAACTATTGTTCACTATTGGGGTCTTTCTGAAGCTGAACTGCTACTCTTCAAAGCGTCCCTTCCTTTCTCCTTTATTGATTTAAATGAAGGTTTTAGGTACCTGGGTTATAGGCTGAAACCGGGTGCTTCTTCTCCTGCTGATTGGAGCTGGCTTGTGGCCCTTTTTGAAAGGAGAATAGGATACTGGGGAAATAAATGGCTTTCCCTGGGTGGCCGCCTTATTCCCTTCAAATCGGTTCTGGAAGGTCTAGCTGTTTATTGGATGATGCTTGAACGGATTCCCAACAGGATCATTATTTTGCTGCGTAGGCTTGCTTTCAATTTCCTGTGGAACGACCATCCCGGAAAGCGCCATTTTCACCTTTGTAGCTAGCAATCTCTATCTAGGCCCCGTAAGGTGGGGGGATGGGGACTCAAGAACTTATCTTTTTTCAACACGACACTGCTGGCTGTTTCTTTCTGAAGAGCGGTGACCCTCGATAGCATCTGGTACCGGGTCATCAAGGACAAATATCTTACATCCTACCCTCTCTTTCAATGGCTGCGTAAGAAGTCACACAAACAGAGAAGGGCTTCTCCCTTCTGGAGAGGTCTGATTTCGACTTCTCCAGTAATCTTACATTGGCTCCGCTGGCTGCCCGGACTGGGAACTGAAATCTTAATAGGGAGAGACAAAATTCTCGGTTTGGACAACCGATCGATCCTCTCCCCCCCTCTCCGCGAGCGGCTTTCTTCTTTAAATCTGGTACACTTGTCACAGGCAAAATCAACAGCACACTTGTTCCCTCACCCTGATCTTTGGTTACATAGTAGTGTACTTTTGTTGAGAGGTCCGATGGTGAGTGAATGGGATGCATTTACTAGTGCTCTTAAATCGGCTGGCATAGCCTTAAATGGAGGACATGATACTCTCATTTGGGCTGGAGGAGATGCCTCGGGTCATTTAACTGTAAAAAATGTCTATATGGCTCTTTTACACCCACTGGCTATGGCTGCTTGTTCCCCGAGACTCCATTCTATTTGGAATTGGCCCCTTCCATTGAAGCTTCAGCTCTTCTTTTGGATGTGCGTTCAAGGTAAAATCCTCATCTGGGAGGTGCTTCGGAAGAGGAGCTGGCATGGACCCAGCCGCTGTGCCCTTTGCAAAGATGCTGCAGAAGATCTACACCACCTTTTCGTTCATTGTGCCTTCTCTATAAATCTATGGACTTTTCTCAAACAACATTTCTCTCTCACAACAGACTGGAAAGGCAACTCTTTCACTGATTGCTTCAACTCTTGGACCTCGGCTTCATCGACCCCTCATTCCCTGGCAGCACATGTTTGCTGGCAGACTTGGAAAGAGCGTAATCTGGCGGTCTTTGAGGGTCGGCCTCCCTCCCTGCAAGCAGTTTTTCATCGCATCCTCTCCACCTTTCAGCTACAGCAGAAACCTATAAAATTCATACAAATCAAAGCAAGGGACTACTCGATTGCTGAAGGATCCACTTTAATTTGCTTTGATGGAGCTGCTCACTCGAATGGGCTCTGCTGTGGGGCGGGGGGTACATTCAAATCCCACCCCTCGAGGATCACAAATTGGTTTTTAAACTGCGGAGTAGGTTCAAACACTAAAGCTGAACTTATGGGCCTGTGGGTTTCCCTTACTCTGGCGTCATGGTGGTCTTTAAATCATCTTCTTGTCTTAGGTGACTCSAGGATTGTGATTGACTGGATCAATCACATTTGTAATCTCCATTCTATACACATCGAAGGCTGGATGCAAAGAACGAGGGAGCTATCTACTTTATTCTCCGACATAAAATTCCAGCATATCTCCAGATCGTTTAACTCCGAGGCAGATTCACTCTCCAAACGAGCACTTGGCTCAGAGGTTGGAAGGCTATCTGTTTTTCATTGTGATGATTTTCTCTCTTGTCTGTCGACTGATAGCAGTGTACAGGATTGATCCTATCTTCATTGTCATCCTTTGACAGTTGTTCCGTTTTGACTGATGCCAGCGTATTGACTGTATACATCATTCTCAGATCTTACTTGATAGTGCGAATCCTATTATCCTTTGAATTCTGTGATAATAGCTTTACCGGTTCAAGCATTGACCAGAGCTGTCCATTGTATCGGGGGGCTTACATTTGTTGTATGCTGTAACAGAGTTTTTTCTGCACTTTGTCATTTCTTTGAACAGTGATATTAGTTTTCTGGATCTTTCATTTGACCAGCGCTGATCATAGGTTCGAGGCTCGCTGCTGCATGTTGTAAAAGAGTTTATACTTATATAAATTTGAGAACAACTTTTTCTTGGAAAAAGTTTATGAGAAAAAATAGTACACTTTGAATTCACAGAAATATTGTTCGCTCTACACCATTATAACTTAAATATGAGTTTTACACAAGGATCTCGAACATGTTGCGGATTTGTAAGCTCCGCCATTATTCTCTTCTCAAGATTCTAGGTTTTATGTGCGGTTGAGTTTGGGTTGAAATTTTGTTTTCAATATTGGTTGAGTTTGTCTTGAATATTTTTGATCTTCTCCGTTCTCTAATGTGTGAATTTTCCAGGGTTTCTTTGATCTCTTAGGTGGAGGCTGAACTCGTCCTTTCCATGGACTAATTTGTGAATTTTTGAAGGTTTGATTGAGCTCTACATGGAGCAGATTTTGAAAAGAATTTTTTTTTCGAGGCTTTAAAATTTTTAAAAATGTATGTTTGTATATTTGTGATTTTTTAGGGTTTGATTGAGCCCCACATGAAACAGATTTGGAAAAGAATTTAGTTTTTTTTCCATGGTTTAAGAATGCTCCTGTATTTTTTTTGGTTTTTGCTTAGAGGTTAGGCTTGGCTCATATGTGATTTATTTTTATGAATAAGGAATTCAAATAATAAAATTTTTTATTTTGAATTTCAAAGTAATATTATATATATTATTGTAAATCAGTAGAGATCTATCTTAATAGTGGATTTATTGAGTGTCAAGATGGATATAATTTTATAAGATGAAAACTTTTCCTCAAGTTTTGCATTTTAAAAGAGGTTTGCATCTTGAGAGATTTGATTCCTCTTGGAGCTTGCACCTGGAGCGTGATAGATTTGGGGTTAAAATGGATCTAGGCTGATATTGATATTAATTAAGAAGAATTTTTATTTTTTTTTGTTTGTTAATTTGTGTGGGACCTGTTGGCTACACGATTAACCGGCATCTAAGCCGTCAAAATCACCCGGGGATGGCACCCGGCCTGAGCCACACCAACCCTTAACATGGTTGGATTTTTTGTCCCCGCAGGTTTCGAACCGGTGACTTTAACAACACAGAGTGGCTTAACAACACACTCCGTCACCGACTGTCCACCTGGGGGACAATTAAGAAGAATTTTTATTAAAAAAATGGTTAATATTAATTTTTTGCAAGCTTGTAAGGTTTGTTTGATTTCACTTTGTTACTAAAATATTAAGGTAAGTGAAAGGAATATGCTTATTTTTTTTTATGTTTATTTTTGCTTGTATTTAAAGTACATAAACATGGAGAAGTAATTTTTGGTTAAATAACAATTTTTCATTTTTGTAATTGTATTTTTGAATGCATGAATAGATTTAAAGTCCTCCAAAATCCTTATTATACCTAGATTCCACAACCTCAACAATATTATTGTTCTAAGTTTTGACCCTTTATTGGGGATATTTTTTGTTTAATTTTGTTGAAAATCCAACTATAAATTGTCGGATCTCATATTTGAGTGGTGGGTTTTTTAACATGCTGAATCCATTTATACATTCATAAACACAATTTAAACAACAACAAACTCTGATTTAATAAATTTTAAAAGGGCCAAAAAATAGAACAATTAGACAACTCTACCATTTTAACAATTCTTTTAAAATTTTATTGATTGAATTTTAGAATATGAGAAAAATATAACCACAAAAGATCCAAATCAAAATATATTAAACTACGCCACATAAATATAAATATTATTTTGGATTTATGATTTTATATGTCAAGAAAAATTAATAAGAAATTGTTTTTTATTTTTATTGTATTCATATGATGTTGAACACATTTTATAATTTGATATTTATAATTTGGAATATTTAATAAATTTGATTAAAATAAATTTAAATTGGTAAGTAAAATAATATATTATATAATAAAAAAAAATCTTTTTTTCTTAACATTAGATAAATTTAGAAGATAAATATTTAATAAACTTAAGAGATAAATATAAATTAATAATAAGTAAAAAAATCATATTATTATGAGGGAAAATTATTATTTACACTCATCAAAATTGAATATTGGACATTTTAAAAATTATTATTTACACTCATCAAAATTGAATATTGGACATTTTAACTTTTAATATTTAATAGCTAAATATTTGGAATCTTTTAATAATGATTCATGGTTACAAGTTTTATATTCAAAATTTAAATAAAAATTAAATATTTAATGTTTAATGGTCTATTTACATATAAATAATTGTGTATAAATTTTAGGAAAAAAAACATTATTTATTAGGTTATTATTATGTATAAAATAGTTATTTGTATAAAGATTATTGTTCAATCTTAATTACAAAAATGTTTTATAAAAACTAATAATATTATTCTAATTTTTATTTAAGAAATAAGATTTTTTTTATTTATATTGTAATATTTATTTAATTTATAGAAACATTATAATAATTAAATAGATTTAAATGTTAATTATTGAGTTGACTTTTAATTTTAAAAATATGTTAATTTATTTTTTAAATATAAAAAATTATATATATATATATATATATATATATTTTATATTTAATTTGATTTATTATATTTTGTATAATAATTCCATCTTAAACTATGATTTCTTTAATTTAATTATATTATTTTATTAAAAATATATACTAATAATATAATTAAAATTTATATTAAATATAAAAATTATATGTATCCATGAAAACAATCATTTTCATTCTCATTGAAATACTATTCACAATTTTAAAATATTATGATATGATTTGGATTTATAGGTAAGCAGTAACTAACATATAAATTTTAGTGAATAATAGTTAACTCCATCTTAGCCCACCATTTTAAAGTATTATGATATAATTTGGATTTACATTCATTATATGTTATATGGTAAGTATTAACTACTATATAAATTTTGGTGAATAATAAATTTTAGTGAATAATAGTTAATTTTATCTTAACCAATTTGTTATTAATGTTTTAAGTTTTATGACTTCATTTTATTGGTTAGTAATAATAAGATTTAAAGTTGTGAAATGTTTTTATTTTTATTGTAATTGCATTTTCATATTGATGATGATTAATGTCCACTAAATCTTAAGAAAAATAAGAGATTATTTGGATTTATTTAAAATGTTATTTGGATGCTTGAAAAACATTAAGAGAAGCATCCTAAGATCACTAAATTTTTAAGGAGCACTCTAGAAGAAAATGCTTTTCATTTTCTACTCTCTTGATGTCACAAAGGTAACAGATTCTTCCCTACCATGATGTTTTGGACTTGGAGAAAGACCCATTTTCACTACTACTTTAATAATATAAGTATTCACAACAATTCCTAAATTTATTAATATCCACAACAATTTTCACAATTTTCATATATTAAATTAATAAAGTTACTTCAATAATACAAATATTCAGGGTGGTCTAACTGTTCTATTAAATGATTTTTTCGCTGGAATCCAGCTACATAAATCTGCTAAATAAATTCAGCGTGCTGAAAAAACCCAAAAACATCCTAATTATACAAAAATAATCACTTAAAAAATCATTTTGTAAAACATTTAGACTATAACCGAATATTCAAACCAATTCCCATATAATAAATTAATAAAATTAATTGATTGGTGCGAGTAAAAAGGAGGTATAAATATTTCCAAGCCTGCATATACGACTTTTATCACACACCAAGACCGGTGGTCCTCCCTTATAATACGGATCGATCTTATCAGACAGACGGGATGTGGGAGAGAAGAGGGTAC